>SJYC01148236.1:0-54406 GCA_006408675.1 Madoqua kirkii
TGGAGTTTATTCCGAGTTTATTCCGTGTTGAAGTGCTCTTTTGATGAAGTAGTGAGGGAGAAAGTGTCCTCCCCGTCCTATTCCACCGCCATCTTTTTTTTTCTCCCTGAACTTCTTTATTATTTGTTTTTAATTCAGATCATAAAGAATGCTTCATTCTTTTCACCCTTCCTCTAGTCTAAAATAATTCAAATTTTCTGTTTAGAGTGTCTTTATAAGATGGTGGAGGAGGGGGGTCAGGGCAGTCCCAAGGTACTGGAATTGAATTGAATATATTCTCATCATTATCAGCATTTCTGATACTGTTTAGTAAAGTGAAGTTAATATTCATGATTCCATGAACTTTACAACATAAAGGCAGATAGAAAACCCAAAGGCGAACAGGCAGACGACATGTTAACAGCCTTTAGGAGCACAAAATAGTGTTTGGATGGGAAGTGAAAAGACAAAGCTTGACCAGAGTAGTCAGTTTGGATAAATTTTGTCTGATGAGGACTTTGCAGAATAGATAGAGTTTAAGGTGAGTTCTAGAGGAAGCAGGTGATATCAGAAGAGCTATTGTTACCTGACTTACAGAAATATTGTAAGTGAGAAAAGCCCTAGTGCAAGGATCATCAGTGAAGAATACCCATTGTAATACTTCAGCTACCTGATTTGAAGAGCCCTCTCATTGTAAAAGACCCTGACGCTGGGAAAGATTGAGGGCAGGAGAAGGTGGTGACAGAGGATAAGATGGTTGGAAGGCATCATCAGCTCGATGGATATGAGTCTGAGCAAACACCAAAGACAGGGAAGCCTGGCGTGTTGTCGTCCATGGGGTTGCAAAGAGTCAGACACAACTGACTGAATGAACAACAGCAAAATCACTCATTACAGCCTACAAGGTGAAAACGTGTGGTCAGGGGCTGTTCTACTCTAGCCCTACAGAGTAAATAGCACCCAAGAACCCTGAGTCCACTGACTGAGAGAGGAGTGCGCCGAGGAGCAATGAAATTTGGGTGGGAAACGGCAGAAGTCTGAGGGAGGCTTTAGCATGAGTAAGTTAAGATTCCTGTCGGCAGTCAAACCCTGTAGCTAGGATGTTTCTTTTTATCTGAAGTGCCAAGGCAGTTTCGTAAACCCACCAGCACCTCATAATTAGGAACCATTTTCTCAATTTCGGATTTTAAAAAAATTGCACTTTTGTTATTTTTCAAATCCTTGAAATATCTCCAAGCAACAAACAGCTGGTTAGTTCAGGGTTTTTCAGATCACAGACTGCATCTCATTAGTGGGTCACAAAGTCAATATTTATGTTCTTTTTTCTTTTAATAATGTTTTTTTAAAAAACAGAACACCTTGATATGGCTCTAAGGCTTTTTGGTTGTTCCCACTTTCCATTTCCAATTACTTTTTTGGAGGATAGCTGCTTTACAATGTCGAGTTAGTTTCTGCTGTACGACAAAGTGAATCAGTCATATGTGTACACACATCCCCTTCCACCTGAGCCCCCTCCCACCCACTCCCGTCCCACCCCTCTAGGTTATCACAGAGCCCCAAGCTGAGCTCCTATGGGTTTTTACTAGACTATTCTTCTTATATTGCTTATTTGTGGCTAGTTCTATATTTTATTTGATATTTGATAGTTTATCATATCAACATCACGTTTACTATTAGTTACTTTCACTTTATCATATTAGTTATGCATTTTTCTGTGGTTTATGTACATGTACATGCCCACATATGTAGATTTGTACTGTGTAATGTTATGCAATGTAAAATGCATTTCTTCCTGAGCAGGCATGCTAAGTTGCTTCAGTCATGTCGACTCTTTGAGACCCCATGGACTGTCGCCCACCAGACTCCTCTGTCCGTGGGATTCTCCATGCAAGAACACTGGAATGGGTTGCCATTTCCTATTCCAGGGGATCTTCTTGACCCGGGGATTAAATCCAAGTCTCTTACATCTCCTGCACTGGCAGACAGGTGTTTTTTTTAGCAGTAGCGCCAACTTGGAAGCCTACATTTCTTCCTGTGGGTCACGGTAAAAAGTAAATTTGACTTGTCTTTATTTAACAAGAATATTTAAAACTTACTTTGCAAACATAAATAATAAAAAATAAAAAGGAAAAAAGTTAATTCATTAAAGGTTTGAATAAGCAGAATTCAATTTTGGAAAATAGATTGTCTTGTTTAAACAGTGCCATTACAAACTTGTTTACACTAATATTATACTGTAATACTTTGTCCAGGGACTTCCCCTGGTGGTCCAATGGTTAAGAATCCATCTTGCAATGCAGGGGATGTGGGTTCAGTCTCTGTTCAGTGAACTAAGATCCCACATACTGCAGAACAACTAAGCCCTAGAGTCACAGCTAGGGAGAAGGCTGCATGCCGCAACTACTGCCCACACTCCACAAGAAGAGTGGGCATGAGTCTGAGCAAGGTCTGGGAGGTGGTGATGGATAGGGAAGCCTGGAATGCTGCAGTCCATGGGGTTGCAAAGAGTTGGACATGACTGAGCGACTGAACTGATTGACCTGAATCTAGTCAAGTTAGATCAATCTTGTATCTAGTTAATCGGTTACTAAAACAAACAAAGAAATAAGACTCTTTAGAAGAATATTACTAGATCCAAAGTTTCTGCAATGCATCTTATATAGCATTTAAAGGACAATTCAAATTTACTAGACACAGGCAAAGATGGTGGCATAGGAGACCTCAGCCTCCATCCGCCTACAAATATCAATGAGCAAAAACAACTCCCCTGGAATCCACTTAAGAAACTTAGCAACAGAGTGGAGCAAAAAACCTGAGAATAACCACATCAGCAGGGAAGAAAGGTTTAGAGGTTTAGTTTGCCTGTAACATCCCTCCCTTGCTACTCTGTGCCTAGAGGGACCCCTTGGCAAGAAAGGGCTCCCCTTGCCAAGAAAAGAGGGCTTCCCTGGTGGCTCAGCTGGTAAAGAATCCACTTGCAATGAGGGAGAACTGGGTTCCATCCCTGGGTTGAGAAGATCCCCTGGAGAAGAGAGAGGCTACCGGCTCCAGTATTCTGGCCTAGAGAACTCCATGGAGTGCATAGTCCATGGGGTCGCAAAAAGCAGGACACGACTGAGCAACTTTCACTTTCACTTTGCCAAGTAAAGAAGAGTCTCCATAGCCTTTCACCTCACTGAACAAAGATCTGCAGAGTGGGGCTCAGGAGAACTGAGAAACCTGTATTTTAATGAGTATTTCAGATGATTCTGATACGTGGCCAAGGTTGTGCACTCCCAGAGCAGGAACTAATTTCTTCCAATGGTAGTAAAGCTACCATTACCCTGGGGCATTTCCCAAGTCTCTTAAGTGAATTTAAGAATGTCCAAATTAACAGGCTTCAATTCTAAAAGTGAGGCCACTTATAGATAAATGAATTGAAACAGAGAAAGAAGACTTGGGTTGAGGACCAAAGGATGGAGTTATCGACATGAGTTCTGCAAACCTTCCTGTTTAAGTTGTGTCTGACTCTTTGTGACCCTATGGACTGTAGCCTGCCAGGCTCCTGTCTCAGTGGGGTTCTACAGACAAGAATGCTGGAGTGGCTTGTCATGCCCTTCCCCAGGGGATCTTCCTGACCTAAGGATTGAACCTGCATCTGTTATGGCTTCTGCACTGGCAGGCAAGCTCTTCTATCACTAGCGCCACCTGGGAAGCATGCAGACTTGCCTATAACCTCCTTTTTAATTCAACCAACTCCCAGAGCTTGCTCAAACTCATGTCCACTGAATCAGTGATGCCATCCAATCATCTTATTCTCTGTCGTCTCCTTTTCCTCCCACCTTCAATTTTTCCCAGCATCAGGGTCTTTCCCAAGGAGTCAGTTCTTCACATCAGGTGGCCAAAGTATTGGAGATTCAGCTTCGGCATCAGTCCTTCCAATGAATATTCAGGACGGATTTCCTTTAGGATTGACTTAGTTTGATCTCGTGGCCCAACACCATGGCTCAAATGATTTATGCTTTTTCATAAGTTTTCATAAGTTTTGTAGGAGGGAAAGATGGATGATGGAAGTGAAATCAGAAAGAGCATAAACCAGCAGTTTGTGCAGACAATACAGACAATGCTATACAAATAAACATGAGAAGCCTTGGAGAAAAACATCAGAAAAACCCCAAGCAGGCTATAAATGACTCCACCTTTGACCTCCAAACCTAGTTTTCTGTTAAAAGCTGTTTACTTATTGAAGCCTAACCTCCTTCTTTTCTTTTCTTTCTTTCTTCATTTAAAGTTATTTTTTAGTGTCCACCTATGTAAGTTCCAAAAACATTTAAAAAAATAACAATACTAATCACACATCTGGTTAATATTGGTGTTGGTATAATGTAAAACAATGAGGAGAAGGGGATGACAGGATGGCATCACTGACTCAATGGACACGAGTTTGAGTAAACTCTGGGAGTTGGTGATGGACAGGGAGGCCTAGCATGCTTCAATCCATGGGGTCGCAAAGAGTCAGACATGACTGAGCGACTGAACTGAACTGAACAGATAATGTTAATAACATTGCTATTTACTATTAATAGTGCAGTCTCTTCAATATTCCATGAACTTTTCTCCAATACCTGCTTTGGGTTATATATTGTTCTAGAATATGGTGGTGAATGAGACACGCAAGTTCTCTGTCCCTGTGGAACTTTTTATAGAAAGTTTTTTAATGGAGCAGAGTTGCTTTACATTTTCATGTTAGTTCCTGCTGTACAGCAAAGTTAATCAGCTACATATTTTTATGTATCCCCTCTTTCTTGGATTTCCTTCTCATTTTGGTCGCCACAGAGCACTGAATAGTAGTACTCTGTGCTAGACCATAGATCCCCTATGGTCTATACCATAGATCTCTCTCTGCTATTCCCTGTGCTATACCATAGAGTCTCACGAGTTACCCATTTTATACATAGTATCAGTAGTGTATACGCGTTAATCCCAATCTCCCAATTCATCCCATACCCTCTCCCCTTTGGCATCCATAAATTTGTTCTCAATGTCTGTGTCTCTATTTCTGCTTTGTAAATATTATCATACATACTCGGCTTTTTTTTTTCAGAGTCCATGTACGCATTAATATACAATATTTGTTTTCCTTTTTCTGAATTACTTCACTCAGCATGACAGTCCAACCCCTGTGGAGCTTATTGTCTACGAGGGGAAACAAAAGACAGTCAAGATGATGGCAGATAATAGTAGTTGCTATGAAGATGATAAAGCTGGGTGAAGCAACCGAGTGTTGGAAAGTGGACAGAGAAGCTTTCCATCTGTCTAATGCAACGATTGTACAAATGAGGACTGCACGTAGGGCCTGTGTACAAGCAGCAGCCACTTTAGCTAGTCTTCTTACTCTCTCTTTCATGCATGCAGTAAATCTTTGCCCAGAGCACAGTGGAGACCAAGCAGCATGGTCCTGCCTTTAGGGCAACTCTCTCTGGCAGACACAGTAGACATCAGACACACAGTCAGTCTGTGCTAAATACTATGAATGAGATGTGAATGGTGTGCTGTGAGATTATACACAGGATTCCAAGAGACTGAAGGATTTGGGAGACTTGAAATGAGGTTACGAGCTGAACAAATAAGTAAACAGATTTTTAGATAATGGGAGATGACTGTCAGAGAAAGAGGTGTCCAGTAAGTACGGCACAGAAAAAACAGAATGGATCCTGTGATCCTGGATTCATGCCAGAGACATCAGCATTACTTCCTGTTTACATCTATACACCTCCGTGGATGCATACACACACAAACAGATGGATACATATATGTATGCCTACATGGGTTAATATACATACATGTATTTTTCTAGCTGAGATAGCTGAGCTGGTCTAGAAGCAGTGATGCTGCAACAGCAAGAATTGCACCCGTTGCTTTCTATGTGCCATTCTTCAATTAAAAAAACTAGGGCTTCTTGGAGACCTGCCTGCTATAGGGCTGGGTAGAGAAAATGCAGGATAAACTTGGAGTATAGGGTAGTGGCAGAAGGCACTTCAGTTCAGTCGCTCAGTCGTGTCTGACTGTTTGAGACTCCATGGACTGCAGCACGCCAGGCTTTTCGGTTCATCACCAACTCCCAGAACTTGCTCAAATTCATGTCCATTGGGTCAGTGATGCCATCCAACCATCTCAGCCTCTGTTGTCCCCTTCTCCTCCTACCTTCAATCTTTCCCATCATCAGAGTCTTTTCCAATGAGTCAGTTCTTTACATCAGGTGGCCAAAGTATTGGAGTTTCAGCTTCAGCCTCAGTCCTTCCAACGAATATTCAGGACTGATTTCCTTTAGGATGGACTGGTTGAATCTCCTTGCAGTCCAAAGACTCTCAAAAGTCTTCTCCAACACCACAGTTCAAAAACACCAATTCTTTGGTGCTCAGTTTTCTTTATGGTCCAACTGCCACATCCATACATGGCTACTGGAAAAACCATAGCTTTGACTAGATGGACCTTTGTTGGTAAAGTAATATCTCTGCCTTCTTGGCAGAAGGCAAGAAAGTGCTAAATGTTTTATAAAGAAAAAAAGGGAAGAAAGAGGAAGGGGGAAGAGAGAAAGAAAGTGAAAGAGAAAGGAAGGAGAGAGAGAGAGGGAGGGAAGGAAGAAAGCGTGGAAGAAAGATAGAAGTATATCAAGAAGGGGATATGTGTATACATACGGGCCTCCCTGATGGCTCGGACAGTAAAGCGTCTGCCTGCAGTGTGGGAGACCTGGGTTCGATTCCTGGGTCAGGTAGATCCCCGGGAGAAGGAAATGGCAATCCACTCCAGCACTCTTGCCTGGAAAATCCCATGGACGGAGGAGCCTGGAAGGCTGCAATCCATGGGGTTGCTGAGGGTTGGACACGACTGAGCGACTTCACTTCACTTCACGGCTTATGCACTTTGCTGTAACAGCGGAAACTAACATAACATTGCAGAGCAACTATACTCCAATAAAAATTATTTAAAAAGTAAACAAATAAGTAAATCAAATTAGTAGGTCAAAACTAGTATTCAAGTAAAGAATATAGAGTTAATTTTTTTTCCAAAGAAACATCTTGAAAGAACACAGAGCCAACTTGAAAGAACTCCCATGACCAAGTCTGGAACACTCTGAAGAAGAAAATAAATAACACAACACTGAATTATAATCCAGAGTCTAAAACAAATACACTTAAACCATACTATTACAGGGCTTCCCAGGTGATGATAATGATAAAGAATCCTCCTGCTAATGCAGGAGATGACTCAAGGTTCAATCCTTGAGTCAGGAAGACCCCCTGGAGGAGGAAATAGCAACCCACTCCAGTGTTCTTGCCTGGAGAATTCCAGGGACAAAGGAGCCTGGCAGGCTAGAGTCCATGGGGCCACAAAGAGTCAGACACGACTGAGCAACTATCACTCACTCAGAGGACTCAGCTGGGGCTCCCTTGGTGGCTCAGCAGTAAAGAATCTGCCTGCACTGCAGGAGACATATGAGATGCTGGTCTGATCCCTGGGTTGGGAAGATCCCCTGGAGAAGTGCATGTCAACCCACTCCAGTATTCTTGCCTGGAGAATCCCATGCACAGAGGAGCCTGGTGTGCTACAGTCCATGGGGTCACAAATTAGACACAACTGAGTGACTGAACACACAGGTGCATGCACACACACACACACACACACACACACACACACAGGACTCACCTACTCAACCAGCCTCGTGTTCTATCCACCAGGGAAGATGCCAGCCCCTGGAACACAGAATGGGGGAGAGATACTCTCCTCAGACTCGCAGGGGAGCTGTGAGTCAGCTTCGCACAGCCGTGTGACAAGTCCCCGAGGGAAGCTCAGACTGTTACCTAGCTATGTAGGGAAAGATGCTGAATGCTAATGTGTTGAAGTGGTATATGAGAATTTGTAGCCAAAGATGAGTTCCGGACTGATAACCACTCTGGCCAGCCCTGCTGCTTCTTTCCCATCTAATGTCTTTTTACATATACACACACCACGGGACTGCTCATAGCTGCAAATAAATAGCCTAAGGTCATTTAGCCTTTTTGCTTGCCTGTTCATTTCTCTCACTCCAAGTAAGCAAATGAACTTCCCCGGTGGCTGAATGGTAAAGACTCTACTAGCAGTGCAGGAGACGCTGGAGACACAGGTTCAATCCCTGGGTTGGAAAGATTCCCCTGAAGAAGGAAATGGCAACCCACTCCAGAATTCTTGCCTGGAAAATCCCATGGACAGAGTAGTCTGATGGGCTGCTGTCTATGGGGTTGCCAAGAGTTGGACATGACTGTGACTGAGCACACAGCAAGTAAGCAAATAGCTCATACAGGGAAGGAAAGGCATCAGATTCCCTCTGATCTAGAGGAACTGGTGCCTCTGAGGACATTCCCCACCCCGACACACTTGGCTTGAGCAAGATGACCATTGCGTGGGCTTTTCTAAGAGCGATCTTTGTCTCCAGAACGGTACCGATGAACCTATTTGCAGGACAGCAGTGCAGATGCAGACGTGGAGAACAGACTTGTGAACAGAGTCTGGGAAGGAGAGGGTGGGACAAATGGAGAGAGCTGCCTGGAAGCATACGCAGTACCATATGGAAAATAGATCTGCTGCACGGCTGCTCAGAGGTACCCAGCGCTTTGCGACCCTGTGGACTGTAGCCTCGCAGGCTCCTCTGTCCATGGGACTCTCCAGGCAAGAATACTGGAGTGGGCTGCCATTCCCGTCTCCAGGGATGGAAAATAAATAGCCAGTGGGAATTTACTGTATGATGCAAGGAGCTCAACCTGGTGCTCAGTGACAACCTAAATAGGTGGGATGGGGTGGGAGGTGGGAGGAAGGCTCAAGGGGAGGGGGTATATGGGCACCTACGGCTGATCCATGCTGCTGTATGGCAGAAACCAAACAGCATTCTAAGGCAATTGCTCCAATTAAAAATAAAGGGAAATAAGGCAGGGAGGGTTTGAGTACCTATGCGTATGGATGCTCAGGCGTCTGACTCTGCCACCACACAGCCCCCCAGGCTCCTCTGTCCATGGCATTCTCCCGGCCAGAATACTAGATATTTAATATTAATAGTAAATTGGAGAAAGTGGCACCCTAAAAAGAGTTTTTCTAGGTCACAGAGGGAAGTCCATAAATGAGGAAGGAATGAGTTTCCCGAGTGTCTAATCCGCACCTTCTCCATGTTCCTATACTCCTTACTTTGCATTAGTAGGTGAGGATTATCCATCTCTCCTGGAGTCTCTATGATTTGCTTATCCCCGTGGCTTTCTAAAGATGGATGTTCTGTGGGAAGAGATTATATGTTTCCTGTGCCCAGTCCAATGGTAGTGCTCCCTAAATGTGAAATGTTATTAGAGGCAACGAGCATAACAATGATGGCCATGACGGTGGCTGTGATGATGATGGTGAAAATGGATCCCAGAAAACTATTACAAAACCCAGCTGCTATTAGCATCGCATTTGCCACAGCACATGAGTGATTTCAAGTGCTCTAGCCTGGGAAAGATCCCCCTTCTCCCCTCTGCCTTCAAGGAGCCAGAGAGAAATCTAACAAAGACATGCTGGAAAGACCACCTCCAGCTGGTCCTCATCACAGCACAAAGGCACTGAGCTCTAATAGGTGCTCCCCTCTGAGGATGATCTGTCATCACGTCCCTGGCCAGAACAGTATTTGGGGAGTGCTCAAGACAGTAGGCAGGAGTGGAGGGAAGAGCCAAGGAAGTGACCAAACTCAGGAGGACCTGGCGAGGCCAGCCTCCAGACTGGGGTCTCATGGTGGCTGTGGGGTTTTCTGCCTTTAAATACTTGTTTCTTTATTTGGCTGCTTTGGGTCTTCGCTGCGGCACATGACATCTTTGTTGCATCAAGTGGGATCTCTCATTGCGGTGCACGGACTCTCTAGTTGTGGCGTGTGGGCTTCCTAGTGGCCGCGCTCTGGCTTAGTTGCCTGGAAGCATGTGGGATCGTAGTTCCCCACCAGGCACTGAACCCTCCTCCCCTGCATTGCAAGGTGGATTCTTAACCACTGGACCACCAGGGAAGTCCCCGGCATTTTCAACAGTCAGTACATCCTCTCTGCCTGTGTGTTTTAGTCCAGACGCTCTAAGATGTACTAGGATAACTGGCCACTTCCTGAATCACGCTGCTCCTGCGTGTCTCTCATGCGCCCTCAGGGGTCTCTGCTCCATTTCATCTTCACACCTAGACCTGGGACGATGGAGCTTCTGACACCTGAACGTCTCTAGCTGTAGGAGCTGAGAAGACACTGAGAGTTGCCCGCTGGTTCCTAAACGCTTTCATCTGGAACATAAACCCACCACCTTGGCACGTATTGGCCAGGGCAAGTAGTCTTGCTGCACCTGTGTTCTTGTGGTGACAAAGTACTGCCCTCAGTGTGGCTGCAAGCACAGGGAATGTTGACGGGCAGTAGTAAAGCCTGCCCACCACCTTCCTCTGTGGGTCTGAGATGGCAAGCTGAGGGAGACCATGCTCCAAGCTTCAAAGCCTGTGACAGATTTGGTTGCTGACTCACAACCCACCTCCACACCCTCCTGCTTTGCCTCCGTTTTGACAAACCTGGAGAATGAAATGCTTGACTTCTTAGCTCCTCAGTACCCAGGGGTGGCTAAGTACAGGTCCTGGGGAAACCAGATGTAGGTGGAAACCTACAGAGAAAGCCTCTCTCTCCTAGAAAGACAAAGCCTCGGGGAGAGGAGTTTCCTTGTTCTCCTATGGAACACTGTGGATGTCAGTGCTAGGAGCCAGGAGCTGTCTGGGAGGCTATCAGGTGACAAGATGAGAAAAAGTCTCAAAGAATTGCAGAGATGCTGATCTTGGTAACTACAAACTGCTGAACCAATGTCAATAGCATCTCCTCGCTGGATTTCTCATGAGCCAACACACACACACACACGCACATGCACACGCACACGCACACGCACACACACAAAACCCCATTTGCTCTGTTACTTGTTGCAAAAAAACTTTCATGCTACAGAGCCAGTAAGAACTTTTGAGATCACAAGGACTTCTTTTAACAGATAAGAAAACAGACAAGAGACTCAAGAAGTTAGGTGCATAATTGAGACTCAGAGCCAAATGAGCAGAAATGTTGGCCAAGGGATTAGAAATGTTTTGATTCTTCGGTGACACTTGCTTCTTGCTTGTACTTTGGGTCCAAACCAACTCTGTCATAACACAACAGACTTCTCTCCTCACGTCTCATTTTTGCATTTCTCCTCCCGTCTCTAGTCTCCCAAGTCCATTATAACCCTTTCCTCAACCCCAGAAATTTTCCCATATGGTTAAAAGTCCATCTATAGAAGAAACACCATTTTCCCATGCAGAGGCAAGCCTGAGGTGGCTATATTCCCATAGGGGAATGGGACGGATCAGAGACAAGATGTATCATAATGCTTTGAAAAGTTTTCCACTTTCAGTTTGAATTGAGAGAGTAGCATGGAAACATAATTACAATATGCAAAATTAGATAGCCAGAGGAAATTTACTCTGTGACACAGGGAGTTCACATCCAGTGCTCTGTGATAACATAGGGGTGGGGTAGGTGGGAGATGGGAGGGAGGTTCAAGAGGGCGGGGATGTCTGTATACCTACGGCTGAATCATGCAATGTACGGCAGAAACCAACACGATATTGTAAAGCAAGTATCCTTCAATCAAAAATAAATAAATTTTAAAAATTAAAATCAAAACCAAATGAGACTGTTCTCCAATGTTAAAAAAAATTTTTCCATTTTCAAACGATTACTCAAACGTCAGTGTGAAAGTGTTAGTTGCTCAGTCACGTCCAGTTCTTTGTGACCCCATGGACTGTAGCCCTCCAGACTCCTCTGTCCAAGGGATTCTCCAGGTAAGAATATTGGAGTGGGTAGCCATTGCCTTCTCCAGGGTTCTTCCCGCCCCAGGGATCAAACCCCAGTCTCCTGCATTGCAGGTGGATTCTTTACCGTCTGAGTCACCAGGGAAGCCCCACTCAAATGTCAAGGTCAGGAAGAAAAAGCAACTGAAGTCAGGTTGCTGGAGTGTAGTTCAGGCCAGACCATCATCCACAGTAGAGCAGAGTGTCATAATTGATTTCTAATGGCAAGGGAACATTGAACCCGGCCATGCGCAGACAGAGGAACAGAGCTGGGAGAATGGAGGCTGAGCTTCAGCTCCTACTTAAAAACTTCTTGAGGTATAAATTAATTTGGTCCTATCTCACTTGCAAGGAAAGTATCTATTTCACTTGCAGCCAAAGTGAGCGTTTGTTTAACCTCTTGGGGGATAGGCTAGAGCTTCACGTAGACCTTTGCGAGAAGAGGCACGGTTATCCAATTTCCCTCTAATTGCTCTAACAAGGATGAATTAGGACTTTCATCAGCAGGCCTGAGTGATCGTTTGGAGTCAGCCATGGGCGGTGAAGCTGGTTATTAAACAAAACTACTGTGTTACCTCCTAATAATGCACAGTGAGGGCAAATTAATCGGAAGACAAATATGCCATACCGGTGACGCTGGAGAATATGTTCTCTCAACTTTATGTCTCCAAGTGATGCTATTATTAGTACTGTCAAAGTTATTTTCCAAGGCATAATAGGGAACTAAGTGTTCACTTGGGCTTTCTTAGGCAGGGAAAAGAAACCATCAGACAAGGGAACACGGTATACAGTTTAAATATTCACTTGGGCCAGGCTTCTCTTTGATATACATTAATTATTCCACTAACACCACATCAGGAGAAAACTTACAGGAAGTCTGAGCAACACACGATCCCCAGATAATCGTTCCTGGCTGAGGGCAGTGGCTACCACTGACTCTGTTGTCTTTGCTCAAGATGTCACTGTTTTTCTCCAAGGTAGCATGCCAAAACATTCTATTTCCACCCGGCTTCTCTCTTGTCACCAGTCCCCTTTCTCCAGTGTAAGTCATGGCCGACTTGCTGACTCTGGGAAGAGAGGGCTATTGAACATGCAATTTGAGTTTAAGAAATTGATCATCTATCGTGAGAGTGGAGGAGGGAAGAAAGAACCATTCCGGGATCTCATCCAGACCTCAGAAGCTCACTCTGGTAGAACCTCGTTAATTTACACTAAGGGCTATGATCGACTTGCCTAATTACTGTGTAGTGAGCAGTGTGGATTTGAGTGTGTGGGAGCAAGCACAATTTAAAAAGCCATGATCATGGATCAAACAAATGGACTTTATTGTACAATTAAAAGCCTCCTTCAACCCTGACTGGAATGAAATCCAATAACAGAATAAGTGCTTTCATAATAACACTCTCCGAGTGAGGTCTGGTGACAGGCACTGAGTCTTGGGGCCCAGCATGTCTGCACCCTAAACTTTGGCTAACAACACAACACTCGCTGACCTCCTGAAAAAGACTGGCCTTTTCTGGGTCCTTCTCTTTCATCCTTTGGGAACAGCAGGTGTGTGCAGCCTTCTTTCTGTTCTACTTCTCAATATTCATGAATTAATGGAAGGAAAACACTTTGAACTTGGCTAAGCTGAATACATATAAGAGTCTCTAGAGAATCTGTTTTCCTTTCCTTCTTTTAAAATTTTGTATAGTCCCAGGGCAATCGGGATTATAGTTGCTCCAGACACACCTGCTGGTCATTCACCACCTGAACCCACAAACAGGTGTTTGGACGCTGCAGCACGTCTTGCTACAGAGGCCATCAGAAGAGGATTTGCACTTCAGGTGGGAAAAAGCAGTGGGAGCAGATGCAAATCTGAAGGAGCAAAGATCTTGTTTTCATCTGCAGACCTGTAGTAATAAAGGCCATTGGCAATACTCCCACTAGTGCCAAAGTCTTGACATGGATGCTTTCCCCGAAACTTTCCAAACGTCACTTAGCACTGACGATCTGCTGTCTTCTCCCACCCCGTTTGGCCCTTTGTGGATACACACCCGGCTAGGAGGTTTCCAGGAGCTAGACTGTGTTGCACACACAGAGTTACGTTCTTGACGCTACTCACTTTGTTGTCCTTCACTATCTCTCGGAATTTGCTCAAATTCATGTCCATTGAGTCAATGACATCATCCAGTCATCTGTCTCAACCTCTGTCGCCCCCTTCTTCTCCTGCCTTCAGTCTTTCCCAGCACCAGGATCTTTTCTAATGAATAGACTCCTTGTATCAGGTGGTCAAAGTATTAGAGCTTCAGCTTCAGTATCAGTTCTTCCAGTGAATAGTCCAGGTTGATTTCCTTTAGGACTGATTGATTTGATCTCTACTCACTTGCTTATGTGTTAAATTTGCTTATATGTTAAACTTGTATATATGTTAAACTTGCATAAATATTAAACTTGCTTATATGTTAAACTTCAAACAACTTCCAGAATTGTGCTGGGCCACATATGGGCAGTGGAAACACTGACAGACTTTACTTTTGGGGGGCTCCAAAATCACTGCAGATGGTGACTGCAGCCATGAAATTAAAAGACTCTTGGTCTTTGGAAGAAAAGTTATGACCAAGCTAGACAGCATATCGAAAAGCAGACATTACTTTGCCAACAAAGGTCTGTCTAGTCAAAGCTATGGTTTTTCCAGTAGTCATTTATGGATGTGAGAGTTGGACTATAAAGAAAGCTAAGTGCTAAACAATTGATGCTTTTGAACTGTGGTGTTGGAGAAGACTCTTGAGAGTCCCTTGGACTGCAAGGAGATCCAACCAGTCCATCCTAAAGGAAATCAGTGCTAAATATTCATTGGAAGGACTGAGGCTGAAGATGAAACTCCAATATTTTGGCCACTTGATATGAAGAACTGACTCATTGGAAAAGACCCTGATGCTGGAAAAGATTGAAGGCAGGAGGAGAAAGGGATGACTGAGGATGAGATGGCTGGATGGCATCACTGAGTCAATGGACATGCTGCTGCTGCTCTTAAATCACTTCAGTCGTGTTTGACTCTGTGCGACCCCATAGACAGCAGACCACCAGGCTCCGCTGTCCCTGGGATTCTTCAGGCAAGAACACTGGAGTGGGTTGCCATTTCCTTCTCCAATGCATGAAACCGAAAAGTGAAAGTGAAGTCGGCTCAGTCGTGTCCAACTCTTCGTGACCCCATGGACTGCAGCTTTCCAGGCTCCTCCGTCCTTGGGATTTTCGAGGCAAGAGTACTGGAGTGGGTTGCCTTTGTGTTCTCCTCAATGGACATGAGTTTGAGTAAACTCTGGGAGCTGGCGATGGACAGGAAGGCCTGTTGTGCTGCAGTCCATGGGGTCTCAAAGAGTTGGACACAACTGAGCGACTCAATTGACTGAACTGACTGACATATGCGCAGTGGGTAGCCTTGAGGGAGTCAATTCCTAGGCAGATTGATAAGAAGTCTGGGGTCCCTGAGGAGGAGAAAGGGGTCTGGGGTTCTCAATGAGGAGGAAAGGACACACTTTTATTTTTCCTCTACATGTGTTAGTCTTAGTTGCATAAAACATTTTTTTCTTTAAACCCAGAACTGATGATTATACAACAAACAACTCAGTTTAAACTCTGTACTAGAGAAGGAAATGGCAGCCCACTCCAGTACTCTTTCCTGGAAAATCCCAAGGACAGAGGAGCCTGGAAGGCTACAGTTCATGGGGCTGCAAAGAGTTGGACACAACTGAGCGACTTCACTTCAGAGATTATATAACAACAATGAATCCTGTTTGAGGATAGTTTCTCCTTCCTGAAAACCTTCTGACTAATCCTGATCTCTTAAGATGTATATTAAGGGAGTGGGTCTGGTAGGATCTTTCTATTGCTAAGTTCTAATCCTGTTATCCTAAAATGTAAATTGTGGGAGTGGATCTGGCAAAATTTTCACAAACTTGAGACGTCCTTTTGATTTATGGTAATAGTTAATTAAAAAGTATAAAACTCCCTTGGTAACACTAGCGAATGGGACACTGTCTGTCCCCCTCTGATGTCTATGTCAAAAGCTTTCTCTGTTCCTTCTCATTTTAATAAAACTGCTGCACAAAAGCTCTTGAGTGATCTAGCCTGGTCCCTGGTCCTGAAGCTCAGTCTTCTTCGGAGATCATGAATCTGACATTGTTCACCGTTAGCTATCAGCCTGCTCAAGCTTCCTGGAAATGGGTATGGCATCTTCTGGATTTCCTAGACACTCAGCCAAGCATCACAAGAACCCGGCAGGCTGTGCACTGGAGTCAATGGGACAGAATTATGGGCTCCTGTGACTTTGTGGTGCTGAGTATCCACTTGCTTCCTCCTGACTTTGAGTTTGCTCCTATGATATGCTTTGACCAATGGTGTGGGGCCAGATGGGACATAATCAGAGACTTGCTTGTTGGCCTAACCTTGCCTCTTGAAAGTGAAGTCCCTCAGTCGTGTCCGACTCTTTGCAACCCCGTGGACTGTAGCCCACCAAGCTCCTCCGTCCATGGGATTCTCCAGGCAAGAATACTGGAGTGGGTTGCCATTTCCTTCTCCAGAGGATCTTCCCAACCCAAGGATCAAACCTGCATCTCTTGCATTGCATGCAGACGCTTTAACCTCTGAGCTACCTTCACCTCTTGTTCCCAGCAATTTACTAGAAGGAAAGCTTCACGCACTTAGCTGCTGCCCTCTTCAGCCTGGATCCCAGCCAGAGATGAGGGAGGAGACTTGAATTGAGACCTTGGAAGAAGTTGCCCCAGCTGACTGTCAGAGACACAAGTGAAGAAAATCAATGTTTGTTGTAGAAAGTTACTGAAACTTGTCATATTTATCATATTCATTGAAATAGAAAACTAATAACCAACAAAACCAGACAGATACAGGAAGATACAAAAATAAATCAGATATATAAACTGAGCTTCCCTGGTGGTTCAGATGGTAAAGTGTCTGCAATGCAGGAGACCCAGGTTTGATCCCTGGGTCAGGAAGATCCCCTGGAGAAGGAAATGGCAACCCACTCCAGTATTCTTTCCTGGAAAATCCCATGGATGGAGCCTGGTAGGCTACAGTCCATGGGGTCTTGAAGAGTCAGACACTACTGAGGGACTTCACATCACATCAAACTGCCCTCAAGGAGCTTGCAGATGAGCTGAGAAAATAACAACAGCAGCAACAAAATTATTTCATAGCAAAAATGTGAGCTCAAATGAAATGAGAGAGTCAATGCTCCTCCTGGGAGGTTCCTTCCACTGAGGGTGTGGGGATGAATGGGAGGGAAGGGGGTAAGGGAAAGCTTCATGGTGGGGTGGATTTGAGCTGGATCTTGAATGCATGGAAGGCAAGGAATGGCATTCTAGGAAGAGGGAACAGCATGAGTTCAGGTAAAGGCACAAGAATGAGAAATTTCTGAGAAAAAACATGATGACCGGCTCCATTTTGGCAAACCTAAAGGGAAGTAGTCACTCTAAAGCTTTCTCTATATACAAAGGCAGGCCCCCTTTGCCTTTCAGTTTCTAAATCATCTCCTGAGCTGGAGTTGGCAGTCTTATTGAAATGGAGAAGTGGAACAGACAAGGGAACGCTTTAGAAACTTAAGTCCTGTATCTTTAAAGAGCAATGCATTTTCCCGTCTGTATTGTTCAGTGTATGGAATATGAAATTCATCTCTGAAAACCCCAGAGATGACTCTATCGACTGTCCTCTAAATAGAATTAAAATTGACTCAAGACATATCTGTGAATCTATTGAATTACATCGTCCACAATCGAGCTGCCGCTGGTCCTGTAGGAGGAAATTAAACAGACGAGGAGAGAAGTAAAATGGACAGGCTGCCCCTGGATGGGGAGGTTTCTCTAGAGGGGATGAGGGTGGCCAGCGGAGTCGAGTATGAAGCTTATCTCATATTCGGAGACCTGTGCTGACTTGCTGAACTGGTGGGGTCAGGTCATTTTCTGTCACTGATATGAAAGAACACAGTAGTTGTCACTCCAAATTCATCCCCCCGAGAAACGGCTGAGTTTAGCAGAGAAGTCCCTAGCATGCTTCCCTTGTGTCCTTGACATGTTCCGTTTTTTTGTGTCCTGTTGGGACTGGAGACATCATCTCTGTCATCACTCATGTGTTTTCTTCTTTCAATCATTGTCCTTTCTTACCTTGCATTAACTCTCCATCAATAGACGTTTGAGCTCCTCTCTGTGCCGGGCACCCTTGAAGGCTTTGGCGATACTGGTCATGGCAAATGTCCTTTTGGAGAAGAGCTCAACCTTCCAAGTCAGATGCAGGCCTGACTTGCTCACCACATGTTTCATCACAGGGTTTGATCACAGAATGGGCTTCCCTCATAGCTCAGTCAGCAAATCATCTGCCTACAATGCAGGAGACCTGGGTTCAATCCCTGGGTCAGGAAGATCCCCTGGAGAAGGAAATGGCAACCCAATATGAAGAACTGACTCATTGGAAAAGACCCTGATGCTGGAAAAGATTGAAGGCAGGAGGAGAAAGGGATGACTGAGGATGAGATGGCTGGATGGCATCACTGAGTCAATGGACATGCTGCTGCTGCTCTTAAATCACTTCAGTCGTGTTTGACTCTGTGCGACCCCATAGACAGCAGACCACCAGGCTCCGCTGTCCCTGGGATTCTTCAGGCAAGAACACTGGAGTGGGTTGCCATTTCCTTCTCCAATGCATGAAACCGAAAAGTGAAAGTGAAGTCGGCTCAGTCGTGTCCAACTCTTCGTGACCCCATGGACTGCAGCTTTCCAGGCTCCTCCATCCTTGGGATTTTCGAGGCAAGAGTACTGGAGTGGGTTGCCTTTGTGTTCTCCTCAATGGACATGAGTTTGAGTAAACTCTGGGAGCTGGCGATGGACAGGAAGGCCTGTTGTGCTGCAGTCCATGGGGTCTCAAAGAGTTGGACACAACTGAGCGACTCAATTGACTGAACTGACTGACATATGCGCAGTGGGTAGCCTTGAGGGAGTCAATTCCTAGGCAGATTGATAAGAAGTCTGGGGTCCCTGAGGAGGAGAAAGGGGTCTGGCGTTCTCAATGAGGAGGAAAGGACACACTTTTATTTTTCCTCTACATGTGTTAGTCTTAGTTGCATAAAACATTTTTTTCTTTAAACCCAGAACTGATGATTATACAACAAACAACTCAGTTTAAACTCTGTACTAGAGAAGGAAATGGCAGCCCACTCCAGTACTCTTTCCTGGAAAATCCCAAGGACAGAGGAGCCTGGAAGGCTACAGTTCATGGGGCTGCAAAGAGTTGGACACAACTGAGCGACTTCACTTCAGAGATTATATAACAACAATGAATCCTGTTTGAGGATAGTTTCTCCTTCCTGAAAACCTTCTGACTAATCCTGATCTCTTAAGATGTATATTAAGGGAGTGGGTCTGGTAGGATCTTTCTATTGCTAAGTTCTAATCCTGTTATCCTAAAATGTAAATTGTGGGAGTGGATCTGGCAAAATTTTCACAAACTTGAGACGTCCTTTTGATTTATGGTAATAGTTAATTAAAAAGTATAAAACTCCCTTGGTAACACTAGCGAATGGGACACTGTCTGTCCCCCTCTGATGTCTATGTCAAAAGCTTTCTCTGTTCCTTCTCATTTTAATAAAACTGCTGCACAAAAGCTCTTGAGTGATCTAGCCTGGTCCCTGGTCCTGAAGCTCAGTCTTCTTCGGAGATCATGAATCTGACATTGTTCACCGTTAGCTATCAGCCTGCTCAAGCTTCCTGGAAATGGGTATGGCATCTTCTGGATTTCCTAGACACTCAGCCAAGCATCACAAGAACCCGGCAGGCTGTGCACTGGAGTCAATGGGACAGAATTATGGGCTCCTGTGACTTTGTGGTGCTGAGTATCCACTTGCTTCCTCCTGACTTTGAGTTTGCTCCTATGATATGCTTTGACCAATGGTGTGGGGCCAGATGGGACATAATCAGAGACTTGCTTGTTGGCCTAACCTTGCCTCTTGAAAGTGAAGTCCCTCAGTCGTGTCCGACTCTTTGCAACCCCGTGGACTGTAGCCCACCAAGCTCCTCCGTCCATGGGATTCTCCAGGCAAGAATACTGGAGTGGGTTGCCATTTCCTTCTCCAGAGGATCTTCCCAACCCAAGGATCAAACCTGCATCTCTTGCATTGCATGCAGACGCTTTAACCTCTGAGCTACCTTCACCTCTTGTTCCCAGCAATTTACTAGAAGGAAAGCTTCACGCACTTAGCTGCTGCCCTCTTCAGCCTGGATCCCAGCCAGAGATGAGGGAGGAGACTTGAATTGAGACCTTGGAAGAAGTTGCCCCAGCTGACTGTCAGAGACACAAGTGAAGAAAATCAATGTTTGTTGTAGAAAGTTACTGAAACTTGTCATATTTATCATATTCATTGAAATAGAAAACTAATAACCAACAAAACCAGACAGATACAGGAAGATACAAAAATAAATCAGATATATAAACTGAGCTTCCCTGGTGGTTCAGATGGTAAAGTGTCTGCAATGCAGGAGACCCAGGTTTGATCCCTGGGTCAGGAAGATCCCCTGGAGAAGGAAATGGCAACCCACTCCAGTATTCTTTCCTGGAAAATCCCATGGATGGAGCCTGGTAGGCTACAGTCCATGGGGTCTTGAAGAGTCAGACACTACTGAGGGACTTCACATCACATCAAACTGCCCTCAAGGAGCTTGCAGATGAGCTGAGAAAATAACAACAGCAGCAACAAAATTATTTCATAGCAAAAATGTGAGCTCAAATGAAATGAGAGAGTCAATGCTCCTCCTGGGAGGTTCCTTCCACTGAGGGTGTGGGGATGAATGGGAGGGAAGGGGGTAAGGGAAAGCTTCATGGTGGGGTGGATTTGAGCTGGATCTTGAATGCATGGAAGGCAAGGAATGGCATTCTAGGAAGAGGGAACAGCATGAGTTCAGGTAAAGGCACAAGAATGAGAAATTTCTGAGAAAAAACATGATGACCGGCTCCATTTTGGCAAACCTAAAGGGAAGTAGTCACTCTAAAGCTTTCTCTATATACAAAGGCAGGCCCCCTTTGCCTTTCAGTTTCTAAATCATCTCCTGAGCTGGAGTTGGCAGTCTTATTGAAATGGAGAAGTGGAACAGACAAGGGAACGCTTTAGAAACTTAAGTCCTGTATCTTTAAAGAGCAATGCATTTTCCCGTCTGTATTGTTCAGTGTATGGAATATGAAATTCATCTCTGAAAACCCCAGAGATGACTCTATCGACTGTCCTCTAAATAGAATTAAAATTGACTCAAGACATATCTGTGAATCTATTGAATTACATCGTCCACAATCGAGCTGCCGCTGGTCCTGTAGGAGGAAATTAAACAGACGAGGAGAGAAGTAAAATGGACAGGCTGCCCCTGGATGGGGAGGTTTCTCTAGAGGGGATGAGGGTGGCCAGCGGAGTCGAGTATGAAGCTTATCTCATATTCGGAGACCTGTGCTGACTTGCTGAACTGGTGGGGTCAGGTCATTTTCTGTCACTGATATGAAAGAACACAGTAGTTGTCACTCCAAATTCATCCCCCCGAGAAACGGCTGAGTTAGCAGAGAAGTCCCTAGCATGCTTCCCTTGTGTCCTTGACATGTTCCGTTTTTTTGTGTCCTGTTGGGACTGGAGACATCATCTCTGTCATCACTCATGTGTTTTCTTCTTTCAATCATTGTCCTTTCTTACCTTGCATTAACTCTCCATCAATAGACGTTTGAGCTCCTCTCTGTGCCGGGCACCCTTGAAGGCTTTGGCGATACTGGTCGTGGCAAATGTCCTTTTGGAGAAGAGCTCAACCTTCCAAGTCAGATGCAGGCCTGACTTGCTCACCACATGTTTCATCACAGGGTTTGATCACAGAATGGGCTTCCCTCATAGCTCAGTCAGCAAATCATCTGCCTACAATGCAGGAGACCTGGGTTCAATCCCTGGGTCAGGAAGATCCCCTGGAGAAGGAAATGGCAACCCACTCCAGTATTCTTTCCTGGAAAATCCCATGGATGGAGCCTGGTAGGCTACAGTCCATGGGGTCTTGAAGAGTCAGACACTACTGAGGGACTTCACATCACATCAAACTGCCCTCAAGGAGCTTGCAGATGAGCTGAGAAAATAACAACAGCAGCAACAAAATTATTTCATAGCAAAAATGTGAGCTCAAATGAAATGAGAGAGTCAATGCTCCTCCTGGGAGGTTCCTTCCACTGAGGGTGTGGGGATGAATGGGAGGGAAGGGGGTAAGGGAAAGCTTCATGGTGGGGTGGATTTGAGCTGGATCTTGAATGCATGGAAGGCAAGGAATGGCATTCTAGGAAGAGGGAACAGCATGAGTTCAGGTAAAGGCACAAGAATGAGAAATTTCTGAGAAAAAACATGATGACCGGCTCCATTTTGGCAAACCTAAAGGGAAGTAGTCACTCTAAAGCTTTCTCTATATACAAAGGCAGGCCCCCTTTGCCTTTCAGTTTCTAAATCATCTCCTGAGCTGGAGTTGGCAGTCTTATTGAAATGGAGAAGTGGAACAGACAAGGGAACGCTTTAGAAACTTAAGTCCTGTATCTTTAAAGAGCAATGCATTTTCCCGTCTGTATTGTTCAGTGTATGGAATATGAAATTCATCTCTGAAAACCCCAGAGATGACTCTATCGACTGTCCTCTAAATAGAATTAAAATTGACTCAAGACATATCTGTGAATCTATTGAATTACATCGTCCACAATCGAGCTGCCGCTGGTCCTGTAGGAGGAAATTAAACAGACGAGGAGAGAAGTAAAATGGACAGGCTGCCCCTGGATGGGGAGGTTTCTCTAGAGGGGATGAGGGTGGCCAGCGGAGTCGAGTATGAAGCTTATCTCATATTCGGAGACCTGTGCTGACTTGCTGAACTGGTGGGGTCAGGTCATTTTCTGTCACTGATATGAAAGAACACAGTAGTTGTCACTCCAAATTCATCCCCCCGAGAAACGGCTGAGTTTAGCAGAGAAGTCCCTAGCATGCTTCCCTTGTGTCCTTGACATGTTCCGTTTTTTTGTGTCCTGTTGGGACTGGAGACATCATCTCTGTCATCACTCATGTGTTTTCTTCTTTCAATCATTGTCCTTTCTTACCTTGCATTAACTCTCCATCAATAGACGTTTGAGCTCCTCTCTGTGCCGGGCACCCTTGAAGGCTTTGGCGATACTGGTCGTGGCAAATGTCCTTTTGGAGAAGAGCTCAACCTTCCAAGTCAGATGCAGGCCTGACTTGCTCACCACATGTTTCATCACAGGGTTTGATCACAGAATGGGCTTCCCTCATAGCTCAGTCAGCAAATCATCTGCCTACAATGCAGGAGACCTGGGTTCAATCCCTGGGTCAGGAAGATCCCCTGGAGAAGGAAATGGCAACCCACTCCAGTATTCTTGCCTGGAGAATCCCATGGGCAGAGGAGCCTGGAGGGCTACGGTCCATGGAGTTGCAAGAGTCAGATACGACTTGGCAACTACACCACCACCACCAGTGATAGAACTGGGTTCTGCAGTGGCTCAGTAGTAAAGAATCTGCCTGCAATGCAGGAGTCTCAGGAGATGCAGGTTCAGTCTCTGGGTCAGGAAGATCCCCTGGAAAAGAAAATAGCTACCCACTCCAATATTCTTGCCTGGAGAATCCTATGGACAGAGGAGCCTGGTGGGCTGCAGTTCATGGATCACAAAGAGTCGGACACAGTTGAAGTGACTGGGTGCGAGAGTGATGAACTCAGCCTCCTTGTGATGAGTCCAGCCAGTCCCTGCCGTTGATGGCTGGCACAGTGGAGCATGACATGCCTCCCCGCAAATCCTCTGCGATGAGCACAATGACTCTGCCCTGAGATAGGATACAATCGTTGCCTTATACATCTCGAGTGCTTTTGCAGAAAGCACTTGACTTTTTAATTTAATTGAAATAGTTGCTTTACATGTTGTGCTGCTTTCTGCCATACAACAACCTGAATCAGCCATAAGTATAGGTATGTCCCCTCCCTCTTGAGCCTCCCTCCCACCTCACACCACATCCCACCCCTCTAGGTTCTCACAGAGCACCCTGCTGAGTTCCTTATGTTATACAGCATCTTCCCACGGGTTATGGGTTATGGCTCTCTGTTTTACATATGGTAATGTGTATGTATATTGAGAGCCACTCTCTCAACTCTTCCCACCCTCTTCTTCCCCAAGGGTGTCCGCAAGTCTGTTCTCTATGTCTCCATCTGTATTCCTGCCCTCAACTTTCTTACTATAACTATTATTACTACTATCAGATGTTATAGCATCTTCACAGTAATCAGAGCTGGAGATCAGGGTTACAGGATGGCACAGGGTGACTTTTGCCTGTGGAAGACAATTACATATTCTCTATGCTCCAGTACTTTGGCCACCTCATGCGAAGAGCTGACTCACTGGAAAAGACTCTGATGCTGGGAGGGATTAGGGGCAGGAGCAGAAGGGGACGACCGAGGATGAGATGGCTGGATGGCATCACTGACTCGATGGACGTGTGTCTGAGTGAACTCCGAGAGATGGTAATGAACAGGGAGGCCTGGCATGCTGCAATTCATGGGGCTGCAAAGAGTCGCACATGACTGAGCAACTGAACTGAACTGATGCTTCCTGTTTGTCAAGAGGATTGCTTTGCCTGGTGGCTCAGTTGAAGAGCTCCCAACTTCACACAATGGTATCCACACATTTTTCTTCTTAATTTGCTCATTGACTTCAACAAGTATTTACTGAACGCCTATCATGGGTCAGGCACTGTTTCAGGCATAGGGCGGCAAGTAGAGAAAAGGCCTATGATCCCACGCTGCCCTCATGAGGCTTCCAGCAGCAAGTGACAGATACTAGGCGATTGCGCAATAAATCGTTAATTACAACCATAATAAGTGCTATGAGGCTCTGATCACAGTCTCTTCACTTTTGGCTCCAAGGGCAACCTGAGCTGGGTCATTGGGTTAAGTTTCCTGCAAAGAGAATTTTGTTGTCATGACACTTTTTGGGAAGAGTCTTTAATAGTCCTCAGTCTGTTTTAGCTTTTTTAGATTAGATAGTGTTCATTAGAGAGGTGAGTGTTTCGAGGTGACCAAGTATCCTGATTTGCCTGCGTCTGAGAGTTTTTCAGGGTGTGGGATTTTCAGTGCAGAAACTAGGACAGTTCTGGAAAAACTGTGACAGCTGGCCACCCTCGCGTGGTATGTGTGCATGGGCATGTGTGCAAATATATGCATGTTCATGCATGAATTTGGAAGTCTCAGTTTCCTTCTCTGCAGAATAAGAAGTAGGCCAACTAGGCTTGCTTTCAGCTCTAAACATCCACACTTCCTAATGCACATGTTCAGTCACTTAGTCATGGCTGACTCTTTGTGACCCCATGGACTGTAGCCCGCCAGTCTTCTCTGTCCGTGGGGTTTTCCGGGCAGGAATAGTGGAATGGGTTGCCATTTCCTCCTCCAGGGGCCCTTCTTGTCCCAGGGATAGAAACCACATCTTCTGTGTCTCCTGCATTGGAAGGTGGATTCATTACCCTTGAGCCATCAGGGGATCCCAGTACTTCCTTATGAGCACCCAAACCTGATCTTTTGGCATCTCAGTATCTATTAAGCTGGTTAGGAGAGCATCTCCAAAACTTTGGGGTGTTGAATGTGATCTGCCTCCACATGGGTGAGGATGGAATCCACTGTGTGCACCACATAACACAGGCCTGCCCCACAATTCTCTATGAATTGCTATTCAGTGTGATTTCTATGCATGTGTGTAGAGCTTTGGGCCCGATGCTAAACAGTTTAGCCGTCTTCATGCCAAATGATCGACTGTACTCAATTGCAAACGGGCTGCCATTAGCCTTGTCGTTAGAGCTGGGAAATCTGTGTAATTGCTTAGTAATTTTTTCAGAACTTTGGGATGGTGTGGCTGCGTGTGTGGCCTTGCAGAGCCCGTCTATCTCTAGGCGTCTAATGGGTTCCAGTGGGAGTCTGTGCCACATCCCGCCAGCAGGGCAACTCGTAAACTCATCAGTGCTTCGGGCATGAGTGGCATTTTAAAGGCCCTTTACCATGAGTGGAATTAGCGTGCTCTCTCCCTCTGGAGCCTGTTAGCTTTTCGATTCTGACCCCCATGGTGAAGAATAAATGCAAGTAATTTAGTTGGAAAAAATGTCTTTAGGGCATTTGTGCTCCTTTTGGTTTTGCTCCATAGGACAGATACTTAAAAAAAAAAGAGCTGGGAAATCTGTGTAATTGCTTAGTAATTTTTTCAGAACTTTGGGATGGTGTGGCTGCGTGTGTGGCCTTGCAGAGCCCGTCTATCTCTAGGCGTCTAATGGGTTCCAGTGGGAGTCTGTGCCACATCCCGCCAGCAGGGCAACTCGTAAACTCATCAGTGCTTCGGGCATGAGTGGCATTTTAAAGGCCCTTTACCATGAGTGGAATTAGCGTGCTCTCTCCCTCTGGAGCCTGTTAGCTTTTCGATTCTGACCCCCATGGTGAAGAATAAATGCAAGTAATTTAGTTGGAAAAAATGTCTTTAGGGCATTTGTGCTCCTTTTGGTTTTGCTCCATAGGACAGATACTTAAAAAAAAAATTTCCAAGTTCCCAAATGGCCATGGCCAAAATGAATTCTCCTATCCAACAGGATAGGAATTGATGGCGGTGCTGACCTATGAGAATACTGAGAGTGGTCGCCCTCTGTCAGAACAGCTACAGTGGCCCTTCTGTGTCTGTCATCCAGCATCCACAGATTTGGGCCTTTGCTGTGACCACGAGTCTACAGCTGCTTCCAGCTGATGGGTGATGGATACAACTTGTCAAGATTCAACAGTGCAGAAGAATGCTTAGTTTTAAGAACTGATTATTTCCAAGAGTGCTCAGGCCTGAGCTTCTGGTAGGATCCAAGATGCAGGCCAAGCCTCCCTTCTCTGAATTCCTAAAGTGACTGTGCTCCTTATTTAGCACAGTTTCATTGATTGCCTTGTGTCAACTCTTTTAAGTTCTTGTTGGGCACTTATAATATTTAACTGTTGGAATACATGCCACACCTCAGAGCCAGAGTGATTCTAAAACTGTTTACCACCTACCTCCATCCTGGTTTCCTTGACACCTAGGATCGCTCCCATCTATCACAGGCTGGGCCCTCAAGTATGGTCCTTCCATTCCCAATTTTTCATTGTCTTGTTAGTACTTTCTTGAATGAGGAAATTGTCAAGGAGGGACGAAATATCAGATGGCAGATGTTCAACAGTTTTGGAATCTCTCACCCTGGGACAAATCCTTTGCTGAATATATTTTCCTTACAACTTTCTACAACATTAAGGAAAATAAAATGTTACCCATCAAGCTGTGATTGTACAGAATCCTTGTTATCCTAGAATTCATTAGCATAGTCACCAAGATGGTACTTATGCATGATATCTTTGAGGATTTTGCACAGATTATACCAAAACGGCCTTTTCTGGCTTAGCGTTTTATTTTTATGCATTTTATAAATAATTTTATTACTTTCTCCCTCCAAACCCCTTTGCCCCATCTGGCCTTTAATGGAGGAAAACAAGCCTAAGATTACAATGCATCTAGATTTATACCCAAATACAATCTAGTTCATTTGGAGCCCTAGAGAGTCAGTCAAGGCTATTATTGGCTGCCAGGATTTTTAGAAAATACATAAATCTCCCTTTGTGCCATAAATACATTTCTGCATTCAGAGCTTAGAGAGAGAGACCTCATTATACCACATCCTGAGAGAGAGAGAAGCATTCTCATTCCGAGTGACAGGTGACATGTTCTTCAGAAACATGTAAAAAGATGGCAAGCTAATTTAATTCCTTTCTCATTTTTAACAGTGGTTGAAATAGTTGTATCTGTACATATGATGTGGGGGAGCCTGGAATATGGCAGTTTTGAGCTAGGGATGTCCAAACCCCAGCTGGGTTTGGGGAGGGTACTTTTGTGACACAGGTCTTTGAGGACATGCTCCTGTTTGAAAATGGCCTGCCAGTATTCTTGGATAAAAGCTTTCTTAGACATACATGAGATCTAGGTCTAGACAACTAGAACTATCCAGTGCCGGGGGTCTGGGGTTCCCCTAGTGTCTCAGATGGTAAAGGATCTGCCTGCAATATGGGAGGCCCAGGTTTGACTCCTGGGTCAGGAAGACCTCCTGGAGAAGAGAATGGCAACCCACTCCAGTGTTCTTGCCTGGAGAATTCTATGGACAGAGGAGCCTGGCAGGCTGCAGTCCATGGGGTTGCAAAGAGTCAGACACGATAGAGTGAGTAACTTACACACACATATAGGGGGTCTCAGCTCTTGGCTGTATAAGAACCAGTTGGGGAGCTTTAACAACTACTGAGAAGCTTAGGCTCCATGTAATGGATTGTGTGTCAATTGCTCTAAGGTGGCCCTGCTCTGGTGTTTGCTACCAAACTTGAGAGCTGGTGATCTGACGCAGTGGTTCTCAAATTTATTGTGCATCAGAGCTATCTTATTAAAATATAAGACTGCTGGGCTCTGTCTGCAGGAATTTCAATGCTATATGAGGTAGGGTCTGAGAACTGTGTCCCTAACAAATTTCCCAGTGATGTTGTTGCTACTGGTGTGGGGTTCATTCCTTGAGAATCTCTGATGTAGGGGATTGGGATTTTAAGGCAGACGTTCTAGTGCACATTTGGGCTGAATTAAAAATGATCTTGATCATTCCCTACTTTTCACTTTGAGTTATGTCAACCTGTTCTATTAGTAATGACGCTAATCAAATAATTAGTCATTTCTCTGAAGATGGACTTTCTGGAACATGCTTTCCCACTCTAAATATCAAAACAAAAACTCAACCATCCAAATGTCTCTATTTGGTTACGAATTGGAAAAAATCCAGATGACAACTTCTGTGCTTTGGGGAACGTGTATAAATAAACTTCTTATAAAAGAAATTTTTTATAAAAGATAAGAACAGAGAGATGTCAAAAACAGCCTTTCTGCCTTACCTCAATTGAAAGAGGTACTCGTGGCAGGGATATAATTGTCTAAGACCTGAGGTCAATTCCTTTTGATCCTTCCCTCATCCTCAGCATCAAATTGTCCACAGATTGGAAGACACCTATCTAAAATACAGAATCTTCTAAGTCAGTGTCTTCATTTTCTTACAGGGTGTCTGCACTACTCTCTACCTTTCCTCATTCAGGGATCTGTGTATGAAGTCATGACAGTCAAGGGAACTGTTTCATATCTTAGGGCCTCTTAATATCCTTCTAAAGTCCCTCTAGCACTCTTAATGTTGCCTAGCAGCAAGGTCCTCCAATAATAGACACCCTTTAGCTCAGAATCATAGCTCCGATCAATGCTGTAATGTTTTTAGTAACTGGAATCCAGGGGCCATGACTCAAGGATATTTGGGAATAAAGTCAGCCTCCCTCTACCTGCACCTACTGAAAGGAATTAAACCAGGGAAGAGATAAGCCTGCATTTGCAAACCATTATGGGGTATCTGGGAGCTGAATCCAATTTAAAATGCCTTGATTATCTTTGAGTTTCTTGACCTACTTTGCATTGGGGTCACAAAGGGAGGCACATTCTTTGGTATCGAAGTTGTGTTTCTTGTGATAATCTCCGAGGTTCTTCCACATCTATTCATGGGCTAGGAAAATGGCCTTGAAATAACTGGGTAGCCTCATTTGTGGCTGAAGGACTCACAGATGAAATCAGATTTACTGTTAGACACCAACCAATATCAGGGCGTGGTCAGAAGTAAGTGAAGAATCCCAAGTCATTGATTCTGTACTCCAGGAATATCCTTGAGGTGGGAAGAGATGAACAGAAGGCTATACACTTCTTCTAGCCACTACTAACCTTAGACCCAGGTAGAAGAGGCCACTTTCAGGCTCCACACTTCAGAGTGTGTGTGCTAAGTTGCTTGAGTCCAACTCTTTGTGATCCTATGGACTGAAGCCTTTCAGGCTCCTCTGTCCATGGGATTCTCTGGGCAAGACTACTTGGGTAGGTTGCTATGCCCTCCTCCAGGGGATCTTCCTGACCTAGGGATCAGACCTACATCTCTTACAACTAACCTGCATTGGCGGGGGAGTTCTTTACCCCCAGTGCCACCAGGGAAGCCCACACTTCTTAAACATCACTGTACATGCAGTTTATCTGGGCATATCCTGAAAATGCAACCTGAATCTCCCTCATGATGCAGATGAGGCTAACTCATGGACCACTTTGGAGGAGGCTGAGTTGTACCTGTCCTCATGGAGCAAGAAGTTCATGAAGGCAAAAGATTCTGCATACTCTGAGCATTTATCTCTTTTCTAGATCATTTTCTGGCTACCTAGGATTCCCAAATTCCCCACATCTATGGCTCTTAGCTCACTCCCTGCATCTCAAAATCCCTTTTTCTGGTCTGTTCTTCTTAGGATGTGCTGCACCTCTGATATCCACACCTCTAGGCCTTTGGAGGACCAGGGGAGGCTGTGGGTCATGGGTAGGGATGATGCTTGGGTGTGCAAGCTCTGTCTATGAGGCTCTTTGTATTGTTGGTCAGAGCCAGAGTGGGAAGTTGTGGTACAGGCTAGGTACCAATTTTCTCTTTGCTGCCAGGATGCAAAGTAGAACTCTAAGGAGCCCCACAATTTTCAATTCAAAGCTAATCTTTCAGATCATTACAGAGTAGATTTAGTTAGGAGAATAGAACAGACTTTTACATACTTTGTTATTTGTTTCAAAGCTTTGAAATATTTAAACATATATGTGGTTCTCCTCTTACATAGAGGCAATGCAAAAAATGGATATAATTTGTATTGTTCATATATACATGACTGTGTGTTTAATGGACATAAAATTATGCTTGGTTGCATGTTAAGTTGTCTCAGTCATGTCTAATGTGGGACCCTATGGACTGTTGTCCACCAGCCTCTTCTGTCCATGGAATTCTCCAGACAAGAATACTAGAGAGAATTGCCATGCCCTCCTCCAGGGAATCTCCTGGACCCAGGGATCAAACCCATGTTTGTTACATCGCCTGCATTGGCAGATGGGTTCTTAACCACTAGTGCAACCTGGGAAACCCAGACATATAACTAGAATTTTCCAATTCAGGGGAATAAAGACAATCTAACTAGTATTTTCCGAGTTGCATATACAGCTCACACTTATCAGTAGGAAGTAAGCTGTCATTTTTCCCCCCTCTTCAAAGTCATCCTTCTTAATTGGTCCTTAAGCATCTTCTCCAAGTTACTGCTACACGTGCAGACCCTCTTTGTTTCCTGAATCGCATCCTCTAGTCGCTTTATTTATTAGGAAATTTGGTTCATGTGTAGGCAAAATACAAACCAGACCCAAAATAACTTCAAAGACAAGAGCAAATCTAGATACTTCTGCCCTTTCTGAGAAAAACACAACACAGAGAGAAGGTAGTGAGGGATTAGGAGAAGCAGGATAGGGTTACGGGAGCCGATGAAATGACAACCCACTCCAGTATCCTTGCCCAGAGAATCCCATGGGTAGAGGAGCCTGGCGGGCTACAGTCCATAGCGTTGCAGAGTCAGACACAACGGAGCATGCACTCACATAATGGTTATCATGCTTGTGATGCTAAGCAAACATGCATAGCAAACAAAGGGGAGCTGACAAGCTTCAATGAACAGGAAAGATTTCAGCAAAGAACAGCTAGAAAATATCAATGGGCCACACTGAGATGTATCAGCACTTAGAGGGACAACATCGGGTAACAGGGTGGGCAAGCGTAAGGAACTGGTACCATGGACCAAATGGGAGCAGAAGGCTTATTTTGGGGGCGAAGTAGGTCCACACTGTAGGAAGACGGTTGGAAGAGGCTGAGGAACTTGTTCAGCTTGTTTACATCAGCATCCCTTCATCTCACCCCCAGATGGCAAACTTACTGAGGACAAGGACTGTCTCCTTCTACTTTTAAATCCCAAAGACTATGTTAAGGCTCCATAAATGCTTGCTGAGTTGAACTGATTTGAGAGTGGAATTTATCTCTACTTCTTTTTCCCTCTGGGCTTACTGACAGAGGTAATGCTTCTTCTAAATTCCTCTGAGATCATCCTTTCTAAAGGCAGTTCCCAGGAGGGAATCAATGACTCCAGTCCCTGTAGGGAATTGATGATTTCCTAAGGATTCCTAGGACGTTACTCTCCACGCTTCATTGGCATTATGCTGTGTATTATGCAAGATGCTGCTAAGAGAGAGGTCTTGTCAAAGGCAAATAAAGCCTAAATGGAAGATAAGCAGATTAAAAAAAATCTTTCCGACAATGGCTATACAATAGATTATAATTGCCCCTAGAATGAAATACCTACTGCCACTCCCCTCCATCTAAATGTAGCTTCTGTTTTTCTTAGTGTGTGTCCCTATAGCTACAGCCTTGGTGAGTTACAGAACATAATCTTCAGAAAACTTGCAGTTTCTTTAAAGATGTAAAAGAAAGTAAAAGATGAACCAAAATTTAGGCTGATGCTTATCGCAGAATGGTGCTATAAGGGTTCCATGAGTTGCAGCATCATAAACTCAGCTGAGTTTCAAGCTTATGGAAAACGTTTACTATCTAATTGCAGGTGTTCATTCACGAGAAAGGATGCTAGTCATTCATGGCTAGACTAGCTGCACCAGCACACACCCATGATTGTCAGCTCCGGATGTGAACTGAGTCTCAGGGCTTTGCTAGTCACATATCATGAGTTTAGTGGTTAGAAGGGTAAGATTAGCTAGAAACTTGATTTAAGTCTTTTATTGATGTGATTCTGCTTAGCATCAAGGGATATGTTAATAGAAAGGTCACTATTAATCTGGAATACCTGTAATGCACAGACTGTCATAGTGAATAATTTAATTTCCTTTATACCATCACTATTACTCTCTCCATACGGTTTGATTAAAACAAAACAAACAAACAAACAAACAAAAAAACCCCAAAAAAACATCTGAAAATTTCAGGCCCAAACAGCTTAGGATAGATTTCAATATATTCAAATAAAATCTGGCTTCAAAATATTGTTCTTTCATGTTTTAGCTGTGCAATTTTTGTCGAGTTTGATCTTTAGTTTCTGGATCATAAAATAAGAAGAACATGGTCAAACTCACTGGAAGTTTTCAAACAGGACAGAAATAAAATATTGGGTGAGAAAGCATTCTGTAAACTTTGGTACAGTGCTAAAGAAACTGTTGGGTTATTATTGCTAAAAATGACATTTGTCAGAAAGCTGTACATCCTTAAAAGACCTTGATGTTGCAGAAGAAAGAGCTCCGTATAAACACATATCCCTATATCATTTCTTGAGTTGGATCAGGAATTCATCCAGTTCAGTTTATTGGGAGTTGAACACCCAGCCAATTTCCGTCACTAATTGGTTGATGTCACCATGTTAGAAGTTTCACACTTCCCTAGCACTTATGGCAGGATAAATTCCCTGAATCTGATCAGAATCACTTAGTGAGTGTACACACAAAAATGTAAATTGCTTGCAGTGTTTAAAAAAAGCCCCACATTTATTCAAACCTTTGAAGTGACTATTTCTAATAAAAGATGATTCCCTTGGGAAAGCGTGAAGTTTGAAAGTTTAGTTTTGTTTGAATTATTTGTATGCAGAGATCCCTATGGGCGAAACTGAAAATAGCTATTTTCCTGCTTGTTATTAGAGGAGAAGAAAGTATATTTTCCATATATCAAAAATAACTGATTATTTGAGAGCTTTTTTTTTTTTCTTTCCAGCTTTGGTCCAGCTCTGTAGCTCTTAAACAAACCTTTGCCATTAATTAGCTAATCTATTTAACACCTATCTCTTGAAGCTTCTAGACAGCACAGACTGAACATCCTCTCTGTTATAAAATTCTTAAGGCTTTTCTTTCAATAGAAGATCCCTAGTGGTTTCTCCATAAATTTTTACTGATGACAAGGAAAGCAGCTATGATGACATCAATTAAATGGGCATTATTAAGAATGAGAGGCCTGAAATCAGGCTGAGCCTGTGATTTTGGAAGGAGAACCGGGCCTCAGATTCTGCATTTCTATCTAAAATAAAGGCAAAAGATTCAAGAGAAAAGGGTGCAGGGTTTGCTTAGCTGAGATTGTCAATCGATGAAGCTCGATTTCATTAGATAATTGTTCTGCTGAACTCTGCATAGAATCAAGTTCATTGAAGGGTGAGGCTATACGGGAGTGTTTTGAATTTACAAACCTGATACATTTTTATTGAATGAATCCATTAGTGAGCCAATGCTCCTCATAGTCCAAATCTTCTGTTTCTTCTCCATTCTTCTGCCACCTTCAGAGTAATCCAATCATGGAAAGCACCGATGTTGTGGGTATTCTCTGTGCGTTTGTCTCCCAACCAAGCCAAGTAGGTAATTTCCAGGATTTCTAGTGACAGGACTTTTGGCAACCTGTAGGGATGTATGAGCGTAAAAGTTACATCCTCCTATGTGGCTTATTTTTGGAGATCCAGATGGAGTCTAATTGGCAGAGACCAGGTCATGAGACTACAGTTGCAAAGAAACTTTTCAGCTAAAGGTAACAAGGTGAAGGGCATTCTGGGTGAAAACAGCTGTTTAAGGAATGCTAAGAAATCTGACCAAATACGAGATAGATGGGAAGATAATTACCCCCATAATTAGAAAATGATGATGACCTTTCTCAAGGTAAGCATTACCTGATTCTGCTTCTTTGACTTCTGAGCCATTGTTTTACACCAAAAGGTCTAACTGCAGCCACCCAGTCCTGTGAATGGGAAGAGGTGAAACCAGCAAATTACTAGCAGGTTATTCTCCTGTCTCTGGGAAAGGCGGGCTGGTGTGTCCTTGGGCTTAGGTTTTAACTACACCAGTGATGGAGACTGCTTTGGGGTCTCCATGGCATTGAGATCGTATGTATATATCTGGCTGGATTCTGTGCCATTTCCACCAGCTCTTTGCATCCTCCTCCCTTCGAGTCACACTAATCAACCTCCCTCCTCCTGGCATTGAAAGCCTTGGCATGTCTCAGATAATCATCATTTAGCAAGCTGCCACACATAGATGCCTCCTCTTATGCTCTCCTTGGAAGCCAACTCCTCTTTCTTTGATGCACACAAAGAGCAGGACGTTGTTTGAGGATTGGAGAATGACCCTGGGCCATGTCATGGTCTGTGTCTCAGTTTGTTCCAACTGGGTAGAAGTTTATTGATTATTTTTCCTTATAAAACACTTTGCGATCACTGAGTAAAACAAAAAACAAACCACCACCACCACCACTACCAAACCTCCAAAGAGCGGGGTGGCTGCAGCTGCTATTGTTACAGCACTTTAAGAAAAAGGTACGTGAAGCCCGATCACTATTTACCCTTTGAAGTTCTCTGCTTAGAAGGAGCGTGTTCTTTCAATGTTAATAATTAAAGTAAATTCTAAGTGCATAACACAGGCTTTTCAAATAAGCATATGCAGAGATGGTTTTTAAAAACTTTTCTTGATGACTTAGTTTTTTTCCCCTTCCCTTTTTAGTATTCTGTGAAGCACTCTAATCTTTGTACTACAAAACAGTTCTCTTTCAAGATTCAGAACTTGCCAACAGTTGGATAAGATGTAATAAAGTCTCTTGTAACAGCACCCTGCTGACACAGGCGCTGATAGGAGCTGGAGAGAATGAAAGGCTGAAGGTTTATATTCTTTCCTGGAAGTCGAATTCAGTACCCGGGACCAATGGCAGCTTGTTCCTGCCTCTGAAGGAAAGAGGAAGCTCTAAGACTCATTGTTAAGGTTGGAGGTGGCGGGTACAGGGAGCAGCAAATTCAACGTCTCACCGCACAAAACTGCACACACGTGGACAGAACATCTGATGTTCTTGTCATTGCTGTTATTGTTTGTTGATAAAATATGTACAGAAGCGAAGATGAAAGAAAGTGGTACAGCTCAAACTCCAAGTCTTTCTCCTCAAAAGGAGAAGCAGAGAAAAGTAGAATACCATTAGGGCCAACCTGCTTCCAGAAAGAAGTCCGAGCCCCCCCTACACAAGAGCTGCTTGGGGTGGTGTCTGGAGAAACTTCTTCATAGGTAGGGACCATCCTCCTCAACTGCAGAGCACAGTTACTGGAGAGGCTGGGAAGAAGTTTTCAGAGTTCTGTGGCTTTTCTTTCTCCCAGATGTAACAGCAAAGAACAGAATCTGACTCCATGTTGATGCTGTTTTTCACTTGAACCTCTTCTCTCCCTTGCTTCTATTACTGTGATCACGGAAGGAATGCTCTCAATAGCTATGTGTGCTAAGTCACTTTAGTTGTGGACAACTCTGTGACCCCATGGACTGTAGCCTGTCAGGTTCCTCTGTCCATGGGATTCTTCTCCAGGCAAGAATACTGGAGTGGGTTGCCATGCCCTCCACCAGGGGATCTTCCTGACCCAGAGAATGAACCCACATTTCTTACTTCTCCTGGATGGGCAAGTGGCTTCTTTACCATTAACGGCGCCTGGGAAGCCCCTCTATAGCTGTAAGCATAGGTTATGGTCTGCCTTCGGGAACCCTGCCCCACTGCCTGAATTTAAACTAAAGTGCCTTTGTTCAGTTTATGGGGATACATTCTGACCTTGCCCAGCTGTGAATGACTGCAGGAAAGAAAAAAAGTTAACACGTCCCCTCTCAGATGTTGGCCAAGCCAGGAGCTGTTCTGCAAGACTTATGACCTTTTTACTTTGCTTCCTCACCTCCTCCCCCATCTCTGTTCTATAAAAGAAACTGCCATCCAGACCCTGATAAGATGGTACTCTGGGACTCTAATTGGCCATCTTCTCAGACACCCGACTTTCCAAATAAAGCAGCTATCCCTTGCCTCTGCATCTTGACTCTTTGGCCTGTTGTGCGGCCAGCAGACTGGCCTTGGATTTGCTAAAAAAGGCAGAATAAGGGAACCTTCTAAGATGCTACCCTGAGCATTTTTCAGGAGCCCTTGAGAGCTTGAGGAACCTGAGGATAATATTTAATGTCTGCCTTAAGAAGACTAAAGCTGAGGCTGGTGATGGTCTCCTGGTACCAGCACAAAGGGGCTCATGGAAGTGGTGACTCTTCTAATGCAAAGGGACATGTGTCCCAGAGGCCACAAGGGAATTCCACAGGTGCAGTTGGTCTGTCATGTTTGATAAGGATTTTGTTTGAAAGGAGCAAAATCCCCACACTCAGAGCTGGACGGCTGGGTTTTTAGAACAAAAGTCCTAGGTGGTGTCAAGAGGAGATTTTGCTCATATCAAGGGAGATGCAGAGAATTCCCTGCAGCAGGCTTTTAAAAACAAAAGGCAACAAACAAAATATAGCAAAAAGGCTAGCAATTATACATATGCTATTCAGAGGGTGCCTGTCTCCAGATGACGACTGGCTTTCTATGAGCAATGGTTGAGTTCCCTTCTAATTGCCTCTGGTTTGTGGCAGGGGGAGGAATGTAGGAAGAGAGCAGGGGAAACTGCAAAGAGGAAGCCAGGCACACCCCCTGCCTGCCCTCCAGGCCTCCAGCCCTCGGGCTTGAGCCTAAGAAGAATCCTGCAGGTGAATGAAGTTTGGCACTCCAACAGTTAAAGTGTACTGGATGTTTTTGGAGCCAATTACTAAATTGAGGGAGAAGACAATGGCACCCCACTCCAGTACTCTTGCCTGGAAAACTCCATGGATGGAGGAGCCTGGAAGGCTGCAATCCACAGGGTTGCTAAGAGTCGGACAGGACTGAGCGACTTCACTTTCACTTTTCACTTTTATGCATCGGAGAAGAAAATAGCAACCCACTCCAATGTTCTTGCCTGGAGAATCCCAGGGACAGGGGAGCCTAGTGGGCTGCCGTCTACGGGGTCGCACAGATTTGGATTCGACTGAAGCGACTTGAAGCAGCAGCAGCAGCAGCACTGAACTGAGACTGCTTTTGTGATTAAAAGGAGTTTGGACAGCTTTAAGACTTTCCTGAAATTTTATCCCTGGGATAGAGAGGACTAATCCAGAGTGATTTTGTAGGGACTCAGGAAGAAAGAATAAATTTACTCTTTTGATTGCACTTTATCCAGTCCAGTTCATTCAGTAAAAGAGTTATACATGTGAGACTGGTTTCTAAGTAATACAGAAGCTATTGTTATGAAAATATAAATTCAGTCAGAAAAGTGTGTGTATATGTGTATGTGAGGAAGAGAGAGAGAAAGAGAGAGAATGAAAGGGAGAAGTAAAGAGGGAATAAACTGGTTCTCAAGTCAGAAAGGTCTTTCTGGTTCTTTCTTTAAATTGAGTATAGTTCCCTGGGCTATACAGTAGATCCTTATTGCTTATCTATTTTATATACAGTAGTTTATATCTGTTAATCTCAATCTTACCCTCATCCCCCCACCATCTGCCTCTTTTACTTTGCTATGTACTTAAAGATTCTAAGACTGAGTTGGTTTCTCTGTGTGTAAAGTGGGAATCACAATGATACTGCTTTCACGGGAGTCTTGCAAGGATGGAGACAATGCTTGTAAAGCATTTAGTGTGCTGTTTATTACACAGCAAGCACTCAGTACACATAAGCTATTTCAATGACTGTCTACTTTTCATCCATTTCTCCGCACACTTTTGAACCTGGTTATACATCCTTTCTCATCACCACCTCCAACCAGCATCCAAGCTCAAGGAAACAGTAGGGACTTCGTGTATGTCTTTATTCTTGAAAACTCTCAGAACATTAAGTATTCAACACATATGTATTGAATGAGTAATATGAAGGTGAAACAAACAGATTCTGCTCTAAAGTGCTCATTAGTAAATTAAAAATAACTACGAAATCAGAGTGGTGACTTCCATATGAAACAGAGAGAAAGTGAGGTTCAGAGCATGATTTTCCCTTCAGATCTAGCTAAATCGTGACTTGGCAAGTTCACTGGAGTGATTTTCAGTTGAATATCCCAGGAATTCCCATTCACCCATCCATCCTTTTATTCATTCATTCTTTCTTTCATTCAAGAACCATTTGGGTGCCTCATCTATTTTCAGTCTTTTAGCCACTGATTGTAACCAATCAAATCAGACACAGACTGTCTCTGGGGATTTTGAGGGCGCCTTGCTCAGGGAGATGAGCTAGGAGCCACAGGCTGGGAGAACACAGCTAGTCACATGGACCTTAAGTTCATGGTGAAGTCCACGCTTCTGGGGCATGACTGGGAGAGCCAGGTGAAGGAGAGATGTGGTCAAGGCTCGACCCACCCACTGGTTCACAGGTTGGGTGCTGAACAGCCCATACTGATCTGCAGACTGTCAAACACCCCTAGGTCAAGGTTAGGCTAGCAAAAGAGCCCAAATCTCTAAGCAAATCCTATGACCCTCTTTTTAGGAAGAGCTGCTTTTTCCTTCCTTTGTTTCTTCTAACAGACATTTTTTTGGTCCTTTCTGAACATGCTGAGGGATTACCAGTGAGGTGGCAGGGCTGTTGATATGTGAACCATCTGTCTGTCAAGCTGTCAGTCATTGTGAAGGCACCGCAAATTTGGCCCAGGTTGGATCAAGGCTCTGGATACATGGTGGGCTCTCTGGAGTTGGTGGGTGGTGCAGAGGACACGCCCACAGCCATCATTGGACCAGGTGACCCTAATAACTTTAATTTTCCTTCTCAATTTGTCAAATGGCTGATCATTTCCCCGGCTCGACTCTATTCCTCAGTCTCAGAAACATTTGTAGCCCCAAACATTTCCATTTCCCTGCTCCTTCTCATCTGTCCTTTGGTTAAACAGTCACTTTTCCTTGAATAAGATCATAGCTTTGAGATCAAGGTTTCAGGTTTTTGAATGACTCCAGACTATTGACCATTAGGAGTAATGCCAACTTTTTTTCTTTTCTTGGTGCCCAACCACTTGATAGATAATCATTTTTCTGCCACTTATATGTGTTTTAGAGAAATGTGTATTTATTGACTGCTCTCTGAGAATACAGTGTCAGGCAAAATTTTTGTTTAAAAGGTGCATTATCTCTCATAGATCAGCACCCACATTAGGAAACAAAAAGAAATGAGTACTTTCAACACAGAGTTGCAGAGTGGCTATTGGAATGCCTGTACCACTAGATTCAGAAATTCTCTGGCAACTTTTCAGCTGGAAAAAGGCTCTGGAGTGGTGGAGGATCCACTGACCTGGGAAGTCAGAGACCTAGGTTCTTCTTCCTGTGTCTTGCCTTCCTGTGTCTGAGCGATTTCAGTTCAGAGCACACGAAAATGACAAGAGACATCAGGGTGCAAGGATGATAATGAGTTGAATTCCAAATGTTCTTACTGCAATAAACCTCTTGGACTACCATGAGCAATGCTCAGCATCTTTCTTCTCTAAATTATAAAAGCATACAATTGACAGTTTGAACAATATAGCTGATCCGTTATAGTATAATCCCACTTGTTCGCTGTTTTCTTTTGTTTATTTGTTCATAAATTCATTTATGGGCTTATCCATTCACTCTTTCAATTATTCATTCATTTCAGCAACAAAGATATCATTTGTTTTTTGATCAAATAATGAAGGCACACATGAAAGGGATGCTGTGAGATCAGAACAATAGGCCAATTTCTTGCCTTTCTCTGAACGTTCCCTTAAGAGTGCAGCTCTTGTAGCTGATGGACATCCATGCTACAGCCTTTAAGCAAGGCCCATATGCATACATTTGGTCCAAATACCTTTCAGTTTTGGGTAATAAAGGGTACCATGGTGTGAGATAGTACAAAATAGGTATGGTTTCTGCCTCTAGTTTCTGACACGGGGCTCCAGGAGTGTAGGAGTATGCGTTTTCTCATGTCTGACTATTTAAAACCCCATGTATTGTAGCCCGTCAGGCTCCTCTGTCCAGGGGATTCTCCAGGCAAGAATACTGAAGTGGGTTGCCATTTCCTTTTCCAGGGGATCCTCCCAACCCAGGAATCAAACATTGGCAGGCGAATTCTTTACCACTGAGCCCCCTGGAAGCTCCAAAAGTCCTGTAACTTCCTGGGTGACGAGAGTACTAGGAACATCCTTGATCCTGGTTCCTGGCACAGTAAAGTTTGCAATTTCCTGGGTGGGAGGAGCCTCCTTTGCTCTAATGAGATGACTCTGGATGGGATCCTGGATGAAGTGCTGGTCGCTCTAGAAGGGAGAAGGGCTAAACGTGGAGCTAATGATATTTCATGCCTTTATGCTGAAACCTCCACAAAAATCCCTAAAGTACAGAGTTCAACAAGTTTTGGAGTTGGTGACTATGGAGGTACTGGAGAGTGGTATGTCTGAAGAGGGCTTGGGAGTGCCACGTCCCCTCCACATACATTGGCCTATACATCTCTTCTTTCTGAGTATAAAACTATATCCTTTATCTATTGTTTTATACTTGACTGGTAAGCAACGGTATGGGTCCCTCTGTGTGCTGCTCTAGCAAATTAAGCGAACACAAAGAAAGCATTGTTGGAACTGATGCTCTACAGCTGGTTGGTGGAAGCAGAAGTAACAGCCTTGACTTGTGATGAGCATCTGAGGTGTGTGTGTGTGTGTGTGCTGGTTTTGGGGAGGTGGGGACAGTGTTATGCAGCTGAGCTCTTAACCTGTGGGATCTGACATAATCTCTTGGTAGGTAGTGTCAGAATTGGGTTGAATGGTAGGACACTCAGCTGGTGTCACAGAACATTACTTCTAGGAAAAATCCTTCATACATTTGAGGACCAGAAATGAAATGAAGCATGAAAAGTGAAGCGTCTCCATGAAGGGAAATGGAGACATACATAGAAACTGTGTTCTTTGCCTACAGGAAGGAAAAGTTAGGTTTTTAAAATTATTATTGTTATACAAGATAGAGATTAATTAACAACAGCAACAACAAACTCAACTTGAACAGTTTGCTGATAACATAGTAGCCAAGATGGGTATTTAACAGGTGATACTGGAGATGAAGCCAGTTAAAAAGCTTGAAAGGGGGTATTTGCTTCAACTGAGGTTTGAAAAAAGGAAAACAACTCTTTATGATTCTGTCAAAGGTAATAGGCTTGAATTGAGGATCAGGTGATGAATTGTGAGAACAGAAGAGAGGGAAAGTGCTATTACCTTTCTTACAACAAGGGGAAACTTGATGAATGAGGGGAAAGGTCAGTAAGACCCAGATGGAAACGTTCACTGAGGTTTTGGGTATTTACCAGGGGCTCGATCTACAAAGAAACAATGCCATCTTAAAGCCAGTGTACAGGAGGGAATGGAGCTGTCTTCCAATTTCCAGGCAGCAAACGATTCAATTCTTAGTCCAGAACTAAGAACCTTGGAGTCAGAAGAGAGATACAGATATTTATTTACCAGAAAGGAAGGAACTCATCACAACAACAACAAAAATGCTCTAAAAACGAAGCATGGTGTGTGTGTGTGTGTGTGTGTGTGTGTGTGTGTGTGTGTGTGTGTACTCAGTCACATCCTACTTTTTTCAACCTCATGGACTATAGCTTGCCAGACTCTGTCCATGGAATTTCCCGGGCAAGAATACGGGAGTGGGTTGCCATTTCTTTCTTCAGGTGATCAAATCCAGAGATCAAACCCATGTCTCCTGAGTCTCCTGCATTGGCAGGCAGATTTTTTTTTTTTTAACCACTGTGCCACCTGGGAAGCTCAAAAAGAGGCATCTCTGTCCCAACTCTGGGTCTTGGTGTCCTCATCAATTCAAGGGGAGTAACAACATGCCAATGACAGGTTCAAATACCTACAATGTCCAGCAGGTAACATACATCACAATAGAGAATGACGAGGACTAGGTTGAATTGGAAGATAAGTCCAATAATATACATAGAAAGATAATGTTTATGGAGCCAGCTCTACTGGACCATTAATTTACAACTCTTGGACTAAATTAATTTTCCATCATTAGAAATCAAATTCCTCTAAATTTAGCCAGGTGTGGTTTGTGGCCACATGGCTGAAAATAATCTACTGATCACAGCATCAGATTTTATGGACTCCAGAACAACTTCCCTGGAGTATTTTTCCCCAGCAAAGTCATTCTCCATCCGTTACACTTTCCGTTCCCTTGCTAAATGATCCAGAGGTGAGGTGAAGTCACTCAATCGTGTCCGACTCTTTGCGACCCCGTGGACTGTAACCTACTAGGCTTCTCCGTCCATGGGATTCTCCAGGCAAGAGTACTGGAGTGGATTGCCATTTCCTTCTCCAGCAGATCTTCCCGACCCAGGGATTGAACCCGAGTCTCCCGCGTTGGAGGCGGACGCTTTAACCTCTGAGCCACCAGGGAAGCCAAAATGATCCAGAGGGAGACTCCAAATAAAGGGAGGGAGACTCCAAATAGAGGGTCAGTCACCAAACACTCACTCTGAGTGGGCATCTGGTTGCCAAAACTCATCTAGAAGCCTGATCTGAGCCCTCCCCAGCATCAGCCTGTGGCTCCCTGCTTCGCCACGGTAGTCTCCTGACAGCTATTGCTTGAAAAAAAGCAAGAGTTCCTTCCTCCTTTCCACCCCCGACTCCAGGGGCAATAGCTTTCTTTCTGCTACCAGCGGCATCCCTTCTATAGAGTAACGCTCTCTAGAGTGTCTTTCTAACTCAGCCCTGCATGTCCCTAGGGCTCTGCTGCCACGTGACTTCTTGCCCCCCCCACCTCCCCCCACCGTCTCTCATTGTTGTGTTCAGTTGCTCAGTCGTGTCTGATTCTTTGTGACCCCACGGACTGTAGCCAACCAGGCTCCTCTATCCAAGGGATTCTCCAGGTGAAAATACCTGAGTGGGTTGCCATTTCTTCCTCCGGGGGATCTTTCTGACCCCGGGATTGAACTCTTGCATCTCCTACATTGGCAGGCAGTTTCTTTACCACTTCGCCAGCTAGGAAGACCTGTCTGGGTGCAATGAATCCCGCTCAGCATGGACTCACCTTTGCTGTCCTGGTCATGGTTCTGTCGCTCATCCGAGGCCTCCAGCAAGACCTGCAGCTCTCTAAAATCCTCTTGGTTTCTCTCCTTGCAAGGGGATGCTCACGTGCTCTATGATCAGGGCCCTGGGCTCCATGGCCCCAGCTCTAAGGAGTCATCTTTCTCATTGCCAGTTCTTACCCAGAGACTGGAAAGCAAAAGCAGAGAGAGGCTGGTTCTTACCTGCAGTGCTTTCTATGTTTGGATTCTCTAGATTTCTCAGAACAGCCAATTGGAGGTCGATAAACTAGTTTCCTCCTCCTAAGAACCCCAGAGGCCTGGGCAGCTTCTCAGTAAATAAACATTTGCCTCAGATTCTATTGGCAAGCAGAAATGTCTCATTATTCACCTCTGGATAGAAGGGAGTCTGCTCTCTACTCTTCCTAGCTGGACCTTAGATCTTTCTTTCCTGGCTTGGATATCAGCCAAAATATCTCACCTTTCCCCTTTCTTTTCCATTTGAAAAGCTTAGAGAAGGAAGAGGAAAAAGTTGGTGTGTTAACCTTCTCCTTACCCCCACTTCTTTTTCTTAAGTTTAGAGGTGAGGAGGCTGAATGATTGAAAATACCCACTGGGCTTCTTCATCTTCTCAGCGGTTAGAACAAACGAGGAGGGCATAGCCTGGAGCTGTGCACTTGGTCCTCACCAGGCTGGGATGCAGAGAGTGGGAATCTGGGTACCATCCGTGGAGCCAGACGGATATTATATACGAGGTCTCATTTGCATCTTTAGATGTAACACCGGGGACTTTTTGGTACTCTTTCTGTTTGGAGGATTTCTGGCCCTTAGTGTTAAATGGCTCTTTGGGGGGAATGTGCCATATTTTATAGTTCAGGTTGCATGCACACACACACACACACACACATGCACACACTTAGTAGTTTTGGCTTGAATTCCTGGCACGGGACTCTCTTTGAAACGGGGGCATCATTGTGCCCTTCCTCATGATAAGTCAAGCTGCCTCAGAGGCTCTGCAATCTTTCTGCTCAACCCATTTGACAGATAAGAAAATAGAAGCTCAGAAGACCAGAAGGCTAGCTTCCTATGTAAAGCCAAGAGAGCTATATTTTATCCTAACAAATGGTGAATCTGAGTTTGATGAAATTTTAAATTCCACCAAGCTGATGTATGAAATGAACGTATGGCTTATTAGAAATGAAAGTTCCTTAGAAATCATGTCGGCCAGCCACTTCCTTCTATAAATGAAAAACTGAATCCCAGAGAAGTTTGTCTGTGTCCCTCCTGTCATCACCTTTCTCTAATAGATTCAGCCTTTGTACTCTCTTTCCTCTCCAAGGTTATGGTTGCTTCCTTTACGCCGAGGAAAAATCCGTCTTAAAACTCAAAGCTGGTAGGATTTTAGAGACCTCTGGTTTCTCCACCCAGAGGTTTATATTCAAAAGGATCAGTTAGTAAAGGAGAAGAATTTTTATTAACAATTTTGAAACTAGAACATATTGTATTTAATGTTAGAAAACACTAACATTTTGGTCCATACGCAACCTGGATTATTGAATAAAATGAAAACTACCACAGTCCCCTGTCATTACTGCTGTCTGAACTATTTATTTCTACCCTGGATGAGAATATTTTATTTTTTACAAAACATTCTTAATCTTTACATGCAATTTTTATTTCATTGAGGGAATTGGTTAAAATAGAGCTTTAGGTGTTCTTATACATCACAATTGTTTTGTAAAAGACCAGTGAAAGCGAGTGTTAGCAATCATGTCTTTGTGACCCCGTGGGCTATAGCCCTCCAGGCTCCTCTGTCCATGGGGATTCTCAGGCAAGAATACTGGAGTGGGTTGCCAGTCCCTTCTCCTGGCATTTTCCTGGCCCAGAGATCAAACCCGAGTCTTACATATTGCAGGTGGATTCTTTACCATCTGAGCTACCAGGGAAGCCTTTTAGAAAGCTGCATTTGATAATATTATTATATCAATTGTTACGATAATGAATATCACCTATAGGACATTTGTTATAGACTAAAGTTGACACATTAAATGTCTAAACCCATTGAATATATCGTAACATTGAGATTCTGTGAGTTAAACATTTTAATCACCTCTAGTTAAAGATGAGGAAACTAAGCCCCACAGCTAGTAAGAGATGTGCATTGTGTGGGGACTATGTGCCTAGCTCTACACTGCTGGACACGAAATTCCGAGAATGAGCGTGGTGGCAACTCTACCTTCATAATCCAGCCATGGAGCAAATCATATCCTTGTGTTGAACTGAGCCCACCGCAGGATCCTCGAGGCTTCAGGGGATGTTAAGAGGAGAGGGAACCAGAGCACGCCTGCTCCCCCTACACATGCTGTTTAGTACAGAGTGGACATGGGGCTCACTAGTCAAATTCCAGGAGAGGCTGGAGGGAGCTGGGAGGAGGGCAAGCTGTGGTGGCAGGGGTGAGCCTCCGTTCCACTCTTGCTCTTCTCTCTTCTCCCCTCTGCTTTGGCCCCTATATCCTGTCCTTAATTTATAGAGGCATATAAACATTATTTGCCTTAAACCAGGCTAACTCTGATTTGATGAAGATATACAGTGATTAAAGGTCGTCTGCTTTATTGACTATGCCAAAGCCTTTGGCTGAGTGGATCACAATAAACTGTGGAAAATTCTGAAAGAGATGGGAATAGCAGACCACTTAACTTGCCTCTTGAGAAATCTGTATGCAGGTCAGGAAGCAACAGTTAGAACTGGACATGGAACAACAGACTGGTTCCAAATAGGAAAAGGAGAACATCAAGGATGTATATTGTCACCTTGATTATTTAACTTCTATGCAGAGTACATCATGAGAAAAGCTGGACTGGAAGAAACACAAGCTGGAATCAAGATTGCTGGGGGAAATATCAATCACCTCAGATATGCAGATGACACCATCCTTATGGCAGAAAGTGAAGAGGAGCTAAAAAGCCTCTTGATGAAAGTGAAAGAGGAGAGTGAAAAAGTTGGCTTAAAGCTCAACATTCAGAAAATGAAGATTATGGCATCCGGTCCCATCAGTTCATGGGAAATAGATGGGGAAACAGTGGAAAAAGTGTCAGACTTTATTTTGGGGGGCTCCAAAATCACTGTAGTGACTGCAACCATGAAATTAGAAGATGCTTACCCCTTGGAAGAAAAGTTATGACCAAGCTAGACAGTATATTCAAAAGCAGAGACATTACTTTGCCGACGAAGGTCTGTCTAGTCAAGGCTATGGTTTTTCCTGTGGTCATGTATGGATGTGAGAGTTGGTCTGTGAAGAAGGCTGAGCACCGAAGAATTGATGCTTTTGAACTGTGGTGTTGGAGAAGACTCTTGAGAATCCCTTGGACTGCAAGGAGATCCAACCAGTCCATTCTGAAGGAGATCAACCCTGGGATTTCTTAGGAAGGAATAAAGCTAAAGCTGAAACTCCAGTACTTTGGCCACCTCATGGGAAGAGTTGACTCACTGGAAAAGACTGATGCTGGAGGGGGTTGGGGGCAGAAGGAGAAGGGGACGACCAAGGATGAGATGGCTGGATGGCATCATGGACTCGATGGATGAGAGTCTGAGTGAACTCCGAGAGATGATAATGAACAGGGAGGCCTGGCGTACTGCGACTCATGAGGTTGCAAAGAGTTGGACATGACTGAGTGACTGAACTGAACTGAACTGAACTGAAGGTTGTAGACATTTCTGTGTCTTAAGACTTACCTTCTCCCATTCATTGCATGAAGGGGTAAAGTGTGCGTATTTATGTGTAAATATATGTAGGTGTATGTATGTGAGTGTGTAATGTGTTCATATGAGGAAGTGCATGTGGAAATATGTGCATATTTATAAGTGTGTTTATGTGAGTGGATGTGTGTGTGCATGCATGCATATGTGTGTCTGTGGTTTATGTATGTGTATGTGGTTTATGTGTGTTCATGTTTATATATGTATACATGAGTTAATGAGTATATGTATTCATGTGTATGTGAGTATATGTGTGCATCTGTATGTAAGTGTGTAAGTTTATGTGTGTGTGTGTACACAGTATATGTATGTAGGTATATACATATGCATATGTGTATATGTATAGGGTGCATGTATGGGTATGTTGGATGTGTGTGTGCATGTATATATGTGTACATGGGTATATGTGGATATGTGTGTGTGTGTACAGTGTGTGTATGTATGTGTATGCATTTGTATATATAGGTATTATGTACATATGTGCATATGTGTTTATGGATGTATGTGTGCATGTGTGTGCATGTGGGTATGTGTGCATATACAGTGCATGTATATATGTGTGTGCACATGTGTATATAGGGATATGCATATATGTATATGTGTTTGTGTGTATGTGTATATGTGCACAATGTGTGTATATGTATATGTGTGCAGTTTGTGTGTGTGTGTACGTGTGTAGCTTTAAAATAAGCTCCATCAAATAATTAATTCTTGCCTTTCATCCTGTGGGATTCCAACTGCCACCCTCTTGGTCTCTCTTTGCCAGGAAGGCCTTAGGGCTCTGGGATCTGAGGGACCTTGATTTTCCTTTCTGTTTCTCTTGGTTTGGGGTTTTGTGCTGTTTCAATCTACGGCCTTTTCAGAACTTTCCAGAAGTACAGATCCTCCATTTATTATAACTTTGTATTTGTTATTTACATTAAGAAGTCTTTAGGTGTGAACAGCTGCATATTAACATTTATTATGCCTGCAGTCTAGTGCACCAGCGTTTTTAAGAGCTGCACAAGATTTTCTTTGCACCCATTCAACAGGTGAGGGCCAAAGAGTGTGCCCTAGAAACACAGACACTAGTTTTCTTTCCTTCCCTTCTTCCTGATCAAAGGCACACTAGAACCACTCTTGAGGGGCATATTTACCAGTCTAGTGAGGGCTCAGGGCTACTCAGGGCTTCCCCTGGGGCTCAGCTAGTAAATGTGGAGACCTGGGTCTTTCCTTGGGGTGGGAAGATCCCTTGGAGAAGGGAAGGGCTACACACTCCAGTATTATGGCTTGGAGAATTCCATGCACTGTATAAACCATGGGGTTGCAAAAAGTTGGAGTGACTTTCACTTTAGCCACTCAAAAAGAGTAAATCCCCCTTTTCAGTGTGATATTTCTTCTGTCTCTTTAAAGTGGACAACTTTGGCAAATCTGATATTATAAATGGATCAGCAAACTTGATAATGAGAGTAGCAATTTCTTCTGAGCAGAGGTTCAGCAATTATTAAGAATGCATGTGAGGATTAGAGATGCTTAGGAGCTATTTCTCTATTAACTGAGACACTGTGAGGTGAGATTAGTGGGGGAATCATTTAATCACAAAGTATTTATGAAGAACCTACTCAAGGGTTAGTCCTGCGACTACACAATAATGCATACAGCATGGTTTAATTTCATAGAGTTTGAGAACAACTTGGGTAGTGCAAAGTGTATACTCTACAAAGCTCCACATCACCCAAGGCAGTGCCTGCTTGGTGTTTGGTGAAAATCAGAAGGGTTGGATGGGAAAAAGAAGTTTCAGCTGTGTCTTGAAGGATGGTTTTTACTGTATACAGGAGAAGAAAAATATTTCTCTTATTCTCCAGATAAGAGAAATACTCTGTGTGTCTTTGATTTCTCTCTTAATTCCTTGTAGCTAATTAGTTGATAGGTTTGTTGATTTAATTTCTAGAAGTTATGCAATCCATTCTCAAGTGACTGGTTTTATATTTGTTTGTTTCCTGAGCAAAGACCCCAATACATACTAAGCAAAGAGGGAGAACTGAGATAGAAGACCATAAGCATATTATCTTGAAGAACAGCTTGTTAGAGTTAAGGACATTCACAGCAGCTGGAGAGTGAGGAGGCAAGGAATCCTTGAAAGGAAAGCTCCATTGAGGTAGAACCCCATGTTATGTAAGTAAACAAACTGCCCAAATCTGTGACTAACCCTTGAAATATGCGTGCACAGGGCAGACTCTAGGCTTTCCAGCTAAGACATAAGTAATGGACAGAGATCTCAGTGTCTTAGCACCAAAAATTAGATTAAGCTTTGACTCTGAGATTCCAGGTGTTCAAGCTGGATTAGAAAAACCAGAGGAACCAGAGATCAAATTGCCAACATTCCTTGGATCATCAAAAAAGCAAGAGAGTTCCAGAAAAACATTTACTTCTGCTTTATTGACTATCACAAAGCCTTTGACTGTGTGGATTGCAACGAACTGTGGGAAATTCTTCAGGAGACGGGAATTCCAGATCTCCTGACCTGCCTCTTGAGGAATGTACATGCAGGTCAAGAAGTAACATTTAGAACTGGACATGGAGCAACAGCTTGGTTCCAAATCAGGAAAGGAGTACGTCAAGGCTGTATATTGTCTCCCTGCTTATTTAACTTACATGCAAATTACATCATGTGAATTGCTGGGCTAGATGAAGCACAGGCTGGAGTCAAGATTGCTGGGAGAAATATCAGTCACCTCAGATATGCAGATGACACCACCCTTATAGCAGAAAGAGAACAGGGACTAAAGAGCCTCTTGATAAAAGTGAAAGAGGAGAGTGAAAAATCTGGCGTAAAACTCAACATTCTGAAAACTAAGATCATGGCATCTGGTCCCATCACTTCATAGCAAATAGATGGGGAAACAATAGAAACAGTGAGAGAATTTATTTATTTATTTATTTATTTATTTTTGGCTTTGAAATCACTGAAGCCGGTGACTGCACATGAAATTAAAAGATGCTTGCTCCTTGGAAGAAAAGCTATGACCAACCTAGACAGCATATTAAAAAGCAGAGACATTACTTTGCCTACAAAGGTCTACCTTGTCAAAACTATGGCTTTTCCAGTAGTCATGTATGGATACGAGAGTTGGACCATAAACAAAGCTGAGTGCTGAAGAACTGACGCTTTTGAATTGTGGTGTTGGAGGAGACTCTTAAAAGTCCCTTAGACTGCAAGGAGATCAAACCAGTCAATCCTAAAGGAAATCAGTGTTGAATATTTATTGGAAGGGCTGATGCTGGAGCTGAAACTCCAGTACTTTGGCCACCTAATGCAAAAAAATGACTCATTTGAAAAGACCCTGATGCTGGGAAAGATTGAAGGCAGGAGGAGAAGAGATAACAGAGGATGAGATGGTTGGATGGCATCATCAGCTCCGAGGACACGAGTTTGAGCAAGCTCTGGGAGTTGGTGATGGACAGGGAAGCCTGGTGTGCTGCAGTCCATGGTGTCACAAAGAGTCAGACACTGAGCGACTGAGTTGACTGACTTGCATCTGTGTCTAGTTAACTGGTTACTAAAACAAAAGAAGAAATTAAGACTCTTTAGAATAATATTACTAGATCCAAAGTTTCTGCAATGCATCTTATACAGTGTTTAAAGGACAATTCAAATTTACTAAACACATACAAAGATGGTGGCATGGGAGACCTCAGCCTTCATCTCCCTAAAAATATCAGTGAGCAAAAACAACTCTCAGGAGAGCCCTGGAATCCACTTAAGAAACTTAGCAACTGAGTGGAGCAAAAAACCTGAGAATAACCACATCAGCAGGGAAGAAAGGTTTAAAGGTTTAGTTTGCCTGTATCATTCCTCCCCTGTTACTGTGCCTAGAGGGACCCCCTAGCAAGAAAGGGCTCCCCTTGCCAAGAAAAGAGAGCTTCCCTTGTGGCTCAGCTGGTAAAGAATCTGCCTGCAATGCGGGAGACCTGGGTTTGATCCCTGGGTTGGGAAGATCCCCTGGAGAAGGGAGAGGCTACCGGCTCCAGTATTCTGGCCTAGAGAATTCCATAAAGTGCATAGTCCATGGGGTCTCAAAGAGTCTGACATGAGTGAGCAAACTTCACTTTCACTTTGCCAAGAAAATAAGACTTTTGGGTCATAAGCAGAGATCCTGCTTCTGTTTCACCCCACCCAGAATGGCAAAGCTGAGAGGTGTAGAGACAGCTGGAAACAGGAAGAAAAGCATGGACCGGCAGTAGCAACCACACAGTCAAAGCATCTGTACTTCACAGTGACCTGCTCTATAGAAAAACTCAGCAGATCTCACCTCTGAAATAGCCAATGGCCAGCACAGTTGCTGTGAACTGCCTGCAAATTTCACCAGCCTGTACTCCACAGGTATTCACATTTGCTAACAGCATTCATCTGAGCCCCAGCCTGCTCACCAGCCCCATTCCCCATTCAGGAACTGTACTAGCAGTTAGCTCAGGCCCTCTGATTATAGTTAATAATACTGTATTACACATCTGAAAGTTGCTAAGAGAGTAAATCTTAAACGTTCTCTCCACGAAAAGGAAGTGGTAATTATATGAGTGGATGGAAAGTGTTAGCTAATGCCAGGGTGGTAATCATTTGCTATATATTTGTGCATCAGTTTTGCATTTTGTACCCCTTAAGCTTACACAATGTTACACGTCAATTATATCTCATTACATCCAGAACTAAATAAAAATAAAAACAAATTTATTAGGCATAGAAGTAAAACTCAAAAAATGTAGCAACCTATATTCAAGAGAAAGGGCAATCTATGCAGACTGACTCAGATGTTGAATTTAGTAGATAAAGAGTTCAAAGAAGCTTTTATGTTTATGCTCAATAATGTAAAAGTAATGAGTGAGCAAGTAAGAAATTAAAACAGAGAAGTTGAAATTATAACAAAGAATAATAAAATTATAACAAAGCATGCTGCTGCTGCTGCTGCTAAGTCTCTTCAGTCGTGTCTGACTCTGTGCGACCCCATAGACAGCAGCCCACCAGGCTCCCCCGTCCTTGGGGTTCTCCAGGCAAGAACACTGGAGTGCGTTGCCATGTCCTTCTCCAATGCATGCAAGCGAAAAGTGAAAGTGAAGTCGCTCAGTCGTGTCCAACTCTTCACGACCGCATGGACTGCAGCCTACCAGGCTCCTCCATCCATGGGATTTTCCAGGCAAGAGTACTGGAGTGGGGTGCCATTGCCTTCTCCATAACAAAGTATAGAAATATTTTAATACTGGCCAGAATTAAAACATACAGTAAAATAAAATTCAGTCAATGATCTTAACAGTATATTGGCAGTGATTTTTTTTTTTAAAAAGGCAAAATTAAGAGTTAGTACACTTAGAATCATGCAAGTAAAAATTTTCACATTTGAAGAATGAAGAGGGACTTCACTGGCAGTCCAGTGGTTAACATTCTGTGCTTCTACTGTGGGAGACTTGGGTTCAATCCCTGGTCAGGGAAGTAAGATTCTACATGCTGAGCAGCCAAAAAACAAACAACAAAAAAGGCAGCTACTGAAAAACAAAGAAAAATATTTTTAAAGAAGCTTCAGTGAAAATAGCAAGATTCTAACATACATGTAATGACGTCTCAGAAGGAGAAGAGACAGTGAATGTGGCAGAAAAATTACTTGAATAAACAAAGACTGAAGAGATTCCAAGTTTCATTAAAATTTTAAATAACTGATTCAAGAAATTCTAAAAAACTCTGAAGGGAAAGATCAAGAAAAGCACAGTGACAGATTTCAAAGACTTGAAAACCAAAGGTTGAGAGAAAATATTGAAAGCAACAGATACAAATGACACAATACTTAAAATAATGATAAGGTGTCTACAAGCATATAAGAACAATGCAGGTCAGAAGACAGAGGCATGACATCCTTAAAATACTGAAGGCAAAAACTGCTAACCCAGAATTCTGTACACTGTAAAACATATCCTCCTAAAATGAAGACAAAAATACAGATTATTTTCAAATAAATAAAAACTATAAGAGTTTGATGTGCAGATCTGCATGACAAAAAAATACTAACTGAAGTTATTCAGGCTAATAAAACAAAGTCACATGAAATGGAAATTTGGATTTTTAGTAGGAATTGAAGGGTATAAGAAATGTTAAATACATGGGTAAACATAAAGTACAATTTTTGATATAAATTTAACAAGGAAATATCACTATATAAGTATATTCAAAACCAGAGACATTACTTTGCCGACAAAGGTCCGTCTAGTGAAGGCTATGGTTTTTCCTGTGGTCATGTATGGATGTGAGAGTTGGACTGTGAAGAAGGCTGAGCACCAAAGAATTGATGCTTTTGAACTGTTGTGTTGGAGAAAACTCTTGAGAGTTCGTTGGACTGCAAGGAGATCCAACCAGTCCATTCTGAAGGAGATCAACCCTGGGATTTCTTTGGAAGGATTGATGCTAAAGCTGAAACTCCAGTACTTTGGCCACCTCATGAGAAGAGTTGACTCATTGGAAAAGATTCTGATGCTGGGAGGGATTGGGGGCAGGAGCAGAAGGGGATGACAGAGGATGAGATGGCTGGATGGCATCACGGACTCGATGGACATGAGTCTGAGTGAACTCCGGGAGATGTTGATATGCAGGGAGGCCTGGAGTGCTGTGATTCACGGGGTCGCAAAGAGTCAAACACAACTGAGCGACTGAACTGAACTGAAGCAAAAATTATAACATTATATTGTGGTATTTATAGCAAATGTAGGTAACAATAAAATAAATACATGATGATAAAAGCAAAAAGTATCAACAGATTGTAAATACATCCATATAGTTACAAGATCCTTAGATTTTATGTGATATATTCCAATATTAATTCTAAGTATATTTTGAAAAATTAAAGATATATATTGTAATCCTTATAAACTACTAAAAAAATGAAAAGTGGTATAGTTTAATGAGCCAGT
>SJYC01148237.1:0-49997 GCA_006408675.1 Madoqua kirkii
TTGTTTGACCACTTCCAATTTGCCTTGATTCATGGACCTGACATTCCAGGTTCCTATGCAATATTGCTCTTTACAGCATCAGATCTTGCTTTTATCACCAGTCACATGCACAACTGGGTATTGTTTTTGCTTTGGCTCCATCCCTTCATTCTTTCTGGAGTTATTTCTCCACTGATCTCCAGTAGCATATTGGGCACCTAATGACCTGGGAGTTCTTCTTCTGATATCCTATCATTTTGCCTTTTCGTACTGTTCATGGGGTTCTCAAGGCAAGAATACTGAAGTGGCTTGCCATTCCCTTCTCCAGTGGACCACGTTCTGTCAGCCGTCTCCACAATGACTGGCCCATCTTGGGTTGCCCCGCAGGCATGGCTTGGTTTCATTGAGTTAGACAAGGCTGTTGTCCTAGTGTGAATAGACTGACTAGTTTTCTGTGAGTATGGTTTCAATGTGTCTGCCCTCTGATGCCCTCTTGCAACACTTACCATCTTACTTGGGTTTCTCTTACCTTGGGTGTAGGGTATCTCTTCACGGCTGCTCCAGCAAAGCATAGCTGCTGCTCCTTACCTTGGACGAGGGGTATCTCCTTACTGCCGCCATTCCTGACCTTCACTGTGGGATAGCTCCTCTAGGCCCTCCATACATAACTACTGGAAAAACCATAGCTTTGACTTGATGGACCTTTGTAGGCAAAGTGTGTCTCTGCTTTGTAATACGCTGTCTAGGTTGGTCATAGTTTTTCTTCCAAGGAGCAAGCATCTTTTAATTTTATGGCTGCAGTCACCATCTGCAGTGATTTTTGAGCCCCAATAATATCTCTCACTGTTTCCATTGCTTTCCCATCTATTTGCTATGAACTGATGAGATTGGATGCCATGATTTTAGTTTTCCAAATGTTGAGTTTAAAGCCAACTTTTTCGCTGTTCTCTTTCACTTTCATCAAGAGGTTCTTTAGTTCCTCTTTTCTTTCTGCCGTAAGGGTGGTGTCATCTGTATATCTGAGGTGATTGTTATTTCTCCCAGCTATCTGGATTCCAGCTTGTGCTTCATCCAGCCCAGCAATTTGCATGATGTATTCTGCATAAAAGTTACATAAGTGGGGTAACAATATACAGTGTTGACGTACTCCTTTTCAAGTTTGGAAGCAGTCTGTTGTTCCATGTCCAGTTTTCACTGTTGCTCCTTGACCTGCATACAGATTTCTCAAGAGGCAGGTCAGGTGGTTTGGTATTCCCATCTCTTGAAGAATTTTCCACAGTTTATTGTGATCTACAGTCAAAGGCTTTGACATAGTCAATAAAACAGAAATAGATATTTTTGTGGAACTCTCTTGCTTTTTATGATCCAGTGGATATTGGCAATTTGATCTATAGTTTCTGTGTCTTTTATAAATCCAGCTTGAACATCTGGGAGTTCTCAGTTCACGTACTGTTGGAACCTTGCTTGGACAATTTTGAGCGTTGCTTTGCTAGTGTGTGAGATGAATGCTATTGTGTGGTAGTTTGAACATTCTTTTACATTGCCTTTCTTTTGGATTGGAATGAAAATGAACTTTTCTAGTCCTGTAGCCACTGCTAAGTTTTCCAAATTTGCTGGCATATTGAGTGCAGCACTTTAACAACATCATCTTTGAGGATTTGAAATAGCTCTGACTTAATGAACATTAATAGCATTAATAGTACCTACTTAAATAAACATAAAAAAAGAAAGATATAGTATTAGCACTCTAAGTCTGTATCTTAGGAAGCTAGAAAAAGAGGAGCAAAGTAAACCCAAAATTAATAGAAGGAAAGAAATAATAGAAAAAGGCAGAAATTGATGAAATAGAAACTCACAGAGAAAATTAACAAAGCCAAAAGAAACAAAAAAATTGATAAACTCCTAGCTAGAAACATCAAAAAGAAAGAAAAAAAAATTTACATTAGGAATATGAGTGATGATCACCATAGATCAAATATATTTATATACACATATGTAATATGGACTTTCCAGGTGGTGGGAGCGATAAAGAATCTGCTTGCTAATGCAGGAGGCATAAGAGACACGACTTCCCTCCCTGGATGAGGAAGATCCCCTAGAGGAGGGCACAACAATACTATATATAAATATGTCATATAATAATAATGAAAAAAAACGGAATACTATGAACAACTAAATGTCATTAAATTCAATAACTTAGTTGAAGGAAACCAATATTTTGAAAAATAGTATACAAGAAGATATAATACAATGGTACAAGTTGAAACAGAAAATCTTAACAGCCTTATAAGCTATTAAAGTGATTAAACTTATTATTCCACAGAGAAAATTCCAAACCCAAATTGTTTCACTGATGATTTCTTTTAACAAAATAATACTATCTTCACAAACTCTGTCAGAAGGTAACTTTTATTGAACACTTCTTTATCAGACACTGCTAAGAATTTATGCTAATTCATTCTATAATTTGTTCTTTTGTATCCCGAGAGAATATCTTATATTTTGATTCCATGTACTTTTTGCCTCCTCATGCCCTCTGCTCAGGTCAGGGGAGCTGCCCTTAAGAAATTTTATGGAGTTTAAATTTAGAATTTGATCACACAGAACTGTTTTGGAATCATGTGTTCATTGGATGCGCTCACTCAAAAATCAATCTGTATTATTTAAGGTAGAAAGGTAACAAAAGAGAGCTCTTTACCAATTTGATGAATACATGCCATTTATAAGAATAAGATATATTCACATGTTATTGCTTAAAACCCCTAATTCTTGGAGTCTCTTGCTCTTCCTATGGGCTTTGTAAATTGCAACTACAACTCATTTACTCTGTGTTTATGTTACGACAATAGAGGGCAATAGAGGTGCCAAGTGTCAGGGAAAGGGAAAAGCTGAGAAAAGTTGATGAGCTAAGCAGGATGCCATTGGAAATGGAAAGAAACCCTGCAGATTTCTAACTGAAGAGAGAAAAAAAAAATGAATCAATTTAGCGAGTTTAAAATAGGGAGCCCATATCCTCAAACAGACATTACTTGAGGGTGATTTTCAAGTGCTTTACCATTTCCTCCTCCAGGGAATCTTCCCAATCCAGGGATCGAACCTGCATCTCCTGCGTCAGCTTGGACTATATGATGAAAATGGATGCAAAGGGAAGGTCTTAGGTCAGCTGTCTGGCTGGTTGCTATCGACTCTAAAATCTATGTCCTCATTAATTAATTAGTCTGTTGATTTGTCACTTATTCTTTTTACATGTTTCAAAAAATTAACTGATCAGTTGATTAGCATACAGTGGTAATATATATGCAGCATAAAATCTACCTTTCATGCATCTGAAGTGTACAGTTTTGTGGCACTAAGCATATTCTCATTGTTGTGCAACTGTCATCCCATCATTCATCTCCAGAAACTTTGCATCTTTGCAAACTGAAGCTCTATATTAGCGACCCCATGGACTGCAGCCTACCAGGCTCCTCCATCCATGGGAGTTTCCAGGCAGAGTACTGGAGTGAGGTGCCATTGCCTTCTCCACATTAAGCAATTGCCGTTCTCCTCTCTGTGCAGCCCCCAGATAGCACCCTTCTACTTTCTGCCTCTGTGAATCTGTGCTGCGTGCTAAGTTGTTTCTGTCGTGTCCGACTGTTTGCAACCCCATCGACTGTAGCCTGCCAGGCTCCTCTATCCATGGTGTTCTCCAGGAAGACTGGATAAGTTGCCATGCCTTCCTCCAGAGGCTCTTCCTGACCCAAGAATCGAACCCTCATCTCTTACATCTCCTGCCTTGGCAAATGAGTTCTCTACCACCTGGGAAACCCCCTGATGTCCCATAAATGAAATCATGCCATATTTGTCATTTTGTGGCTAGTTTATTTTATTATAATATTCTTTTTAAGCTTCATCTGTGTTGTAACATTTCAGAATTTCCTTTTTTAAAATTTTCACCCATTTTTATAAAGATGGTTTATTGACCATGGTTAAAAGTATATGCTTTGGAGCCAGAATGCTGGCCCTGAAGCTTGTTCTGCCATTTTGGTAGCTGTGTGACCTTGAACAAGTTACTTGGGACTCAATTCTTTCTCTGTAAAATAGATGTTGTAATAATAATGACTACAAAAGTGTGCTGGCAGGTTGAATAAGTTATTACATACAAGATGCGCAGAATGGTACCTGAAACACATAAGCAATTAAAGGTGGTGATTATTTTTCAGCAGCTTGATAAGGCCAGTTAGGGATAAAAATAAAAGTTAAACATGAACATGGAAAAGCCATAATTAGAGGCATGTGATGTCGTTTTTGATTAGTCGCTCAATTGTGTCTGACTCCTTGCAACCCCGCGAACTGTAGCCTGCCAGGCTCCTCTGTTCATGAGATTCTCCAGGCAAGAATACTGGAGTGGGCTGCTGTTTCCTTTTCCAGATCTTCTTGATCCAGGGATTGAACCCAGGTTTCCTACCTCTCCTGCATTGGCAAGTGGATTCTTTACTGCTGAGCCATCTGGGAAACCCCTATGCTTCCTTATGAGCACTCAAACTAGATGTTTTGGCATCTGTATATCCTTAAGCTGGTTAGGAGAGCATTTCCATAAATTTGCCAGGCATCTCCTGCTTGGCAGGCAGATTCTTTACCGCTGAGCCACCAGGGAAGCCCTGTTCAGAGACTCGCCTTTGATATGTCAGTATGGTGGAATTATAGACCAATGACAGTGTTAATAGACAAGGTAGGGGCCATTGTTGGAGGGTAAGATCTTCTAGACAGGATTTAGAGAGGGTCTCTGCAGAACAGAGAAGGGGAAGTTGATACAAAGGCAAAATTGACCAACACTGGAAACTGATTGGCTATAATGACAATAAAGGGGAAAGAGTGCAAGATGATTCTGACACATCCTCCAGAAAAAAGGAGGAGCTTGTCTGATCCATGCACTGTGCAGACACAACTGGCTGAGAGTATTCTCATTAGAAAGAAAACTGAAGTCTCTACTAGACCAACTTAATACAGTTTGATGGGAAATTTCTACCAGCCTAATTTGATTTTCCTATCACATTATTAAGATATTAAAGAAAATGATTAATAATAGAGAATCCTATAATGTGAAAGATATCTCAGCTTAGAGGAAACATTCAAACAATGATTTTAATCCCTTGATATGAAGATGACATCTTTTCCAGAACTGAATGAACATATTCTCATATTCAAACACAGGCTGTTAATATTTGACATGCCAGTTGAAATATTTGCAACCTGTGCTTTGAATATGCTCTGAATATAATAGATTCTAGACGCTTCCTAGTTTAAGAAGACCATACATTCACCATCATTGACTGAGTCTCTAGCTGAGTCTTTCAGTTTTAAAAGATAATAGGCTTCAGAGAGCAAAACTTTGCTCTTTTCTACACTGAGGATGTTGAAAAATAGCAATAGACAACAGTAATAAAATGACAAAAATTAGCTGCTGCTGCTGCTAAGTCGCTTTAGTCATGTCTGACTGTGCGACCCCATAGGTGGCAGCCCACCAGGCTCCACCGTTCCTGGGATTCTCCAGGCAAGAACACTGGAGTCGGTTGCCATTTCCTTCTCCAATGCATGAAAGAGAAAAGTGAAAGTGAAGTCGCTCAGTCATATCTGACTCTCAGGGACCCCATGGACTGCAGCCTTCCAGGCTTCTCCGTCCATGGATTTTCGAGGCAAGAGTACTGGAGTGGGGTGCCATTGCCTTCTCCGAAAAATTAGCTAATGCTTTTTAATTGCCTATCATATGCCAAACACTAAGTGAAGACTTTCATGTTTAATTTCTCATACATTCCTCTGATGCAGGTACTTATTTTTAGCCCAATTTTATACATAGAGGAGTTGAGGCACAGAGAAGTTAATTAGCTACCCAGGGTCACACAGCTAGCAAGTAGGAAAGTTTAACTGCTCAGACAGTTAAGAATCTGCCTGCAATACAGGAGACCCAGCTTCGATCCCAGGGTCCGAATATTCCCTGGAGAAGGGGATGGCAGCCCACTCTGGTATTCTTGTCTGGAGGATCCCGTGGGTGGAGGAGCCTGGTGGGCTACAGTCCATGCCTGCCTGTACTCTGTTCAGCCCCTAGACTCCACTAGCAATCTTCCTCTCTTCTTGGTTTCCATCCTCCCATTTCAATATCTGCTTAGTTTTTTATCAGTACAATCTAGCTGTCTCTGGCTTCAGAGCTTGGACTCACATTCTTGTCAAGTAGCTCATCAGCTCAAAGTCAATCTGCTTCACGTTCACTCTTCAGAGTCACGATGTTTCCTGCTGCATCTAGCGAGGAGCGTGTGAACACAGTAAGTAGATGTTTGGTGTTTCTACTACCCCAGGACTGAAGGAGTGGTTGTTGATCTGAAGGCATGATTCAGTGGATGCAGAGATACTCATTGTCTTTAAATATTGCCTCAACCTTGGACAGGCAACATCAAATAGTAGAATGTGGAATGTAGAGTGAAAAGATATGGGTTCACATACTAACCCAACCATTACTAGTTTTGTCGTGTTGAAGAGGTTGTCTAAACTCAAGTAACCCATAAGACGTACTCATCATACTATTAGTATATAGAATTAGAGATGGTCACCATCTGCCTCTGTCTGCATATCTTACAAACAGAGGTGCTAACTGCCTTTGTTTTAGAACCCAAGAGATGGTGAAGGACACGAAAGCCTCGTGTGCTGTAATCCATGTGGTCACAAAGAGTCAGACATGACTTAGCGACTGAAGAACAGCAACAGGCATGTGGGATCTTAGTTCCCTGACCAGGGAACCCGCATCTGCTGCATTGCAAGGTGGATTCATAACCACTAGACCACAAGGGAAGTCCCTCAACTTATTTTTCAGTGCGTAGGTTATGACCAATAACAAATTACCTAACTTCATGTCCCCTGTAACCAAAAAAAGAGTGTTCCTTTCCTATGTAGCTATAACAGTAATGTTGTCTTGTAGCCCCTTATTTTTATACTTGTGTATGCTTTCTGCTGCCCTCTGATTGTCTCTTTGGTTTACATTTTGCTTCCACTAAGAGGCTGAATTTCTTGACTACGTAGGTTATACTTTAGACTTTGCTTATTACTCTCAGAAAGATTTGTGCAGCTCTGGGGATATCATAGCCTCTTTTTGTTCAATTGAATTGAATTGCTTAAAAGGGGAGCTGCTGGAGAAGCTCAGATGCTCTTCTGAAGCTCAGGTGGGAGAACGGCAGTGCCTTATGCTAGAGAAGGTGCTGGAGAAACACAAAGGAGGCCGAGTGTTTGGTGCCACACAGGAGTGCTGGCTCTGGCTGCGATCCAAGTGGAGTAATTGCATCCTACCCCCCGAAAGCCCCCTGCAGGTCCAAGCCCCTGTGGTACCCAGCTTCATTCCCTTTCTACAGTCTGCTCTGATAAGCAGAGGCTGCTTGCAAGGAGTGGGTGAAGGGCCCAGAAAGCTGAGCGCACGTGATGGAGAGCTTCAGCGTGTCCTGGAAGCTATACGCCATGGCATATCTCACCCTCAAGGAGAATGTCAGGCATCATGGCCTAAAGAGGGGGCACAAAAACAGGTAAAAACTCTTGAAGAAGCCCAGCTTTGGCTGAGCAATCTCCCTCCATGCCAGAGGACAGTACAATCATTGGATGATCTGTGAGTCATACAGACAGATATTAGGTTTTGGGAATTCAGGGCCTCCCAACATTTGACTTTTGCCTAAATTATTTAGACACTTCACGTAGTTCTGGTCACAGTGCTGCTCTCAAAGAGATGGACGAGAGGAGGTGGGGAGATGGACTCCCCCACCCCCGTACACTCCTCGTTACACTGAGGTCCATTAAGAACAAGCTCCTCAATGATCTCCTCTTCTTGGCCCTTAATGAAGTCAAATTGACTCTGATTGCCATCCATAATTAATGAGCCCATCGGTTCTCTGCGCCTCCAGGCCATTTGGCAGATGGCACTGTCGATTTACTATTGTGCTTGCCATTCTGGAAGTTTCTCAAAGTGGTTTATGTTGTGAAAGAGAGTTATAAAAGTCTTTGCACTTCAGGCATTCTCCAGGTTTTGACATTCTCTGCGTTACTTTTTCTTCCTGCGACTGAGGCAGAAGAGGAATAACCAAGTTATATTGTCAGAGTTCATTTTTCCCTCCTCTACTGCAAGGTGAATAAAGCAAGAAAACATATATGTATTTATCCAGCCAATGAGAAAATACATTGGTGAAGATAAATGGCACTGCAGGAAAGGTATGAGGCACTCAGTGACCCAACATCAAAAAGAAAGATTTATTCTGAAAGTTCAGACGTGTCCAAGGAGCAGTATTCAACCAAAATTCGAAAGCTTATACACTTAAAAAAAATTTTTTTTTTTTTGCAGTTCAAGCTAAGATAAATGGCTTGAGTATTAGTGAGAGCTGAGTGAACCCAGGTAATAGTTTGGAATAAAAATAACACACTAGGAATTGTATGTGTGTGTGTGTGTATATATATATATATATATATATATATATATATATACATTTATATACAGGCTTCCCTGGTGGCTCAGACAGAGAAGAATCTGCCTTCAATTCAGGAGACTCAGGTTCAGTCTCTGGCTTGAAAAGATCCCCTGGAGAAGGAAATGGACACAACTGAGAGACTAACACACACACACATACTCACACACAAACACACACATGCCATTAGGATTCTGGCATGGGATTTTTGCTTGACTGCCTATGCATTAATTCAGAATTAGAAAAGGATCAAGTGAAGTGTGGTGTCCAGTGGGATGCAATCATATCAGACAAAACTGTGTCATGTAAATTAAAGCCCTAGGAAAACTCCTAGAACCATATTACAAATTATGTACCCTTTCCAAAGTTCTTTAAGAAACTTAAATTTTGTAAAATGCCTACATGCACCAAAGGATATTACCTGAGATTCTCTTGTGTGAAGGTGTTCTTCTGGTTAAAAGATATGAATCAGGAGCCAATACGGTTCCTCAGAAAAAAAAGGCACATTTTTGTTTAGACGCTTTAAAAATTATCTTCCAGTGATGGAGTTCCAGAAAAGGCAGGTCTAATAATGAAATTTTCTCTGTGTAGATTCTACCTCAGGGAAATAGGTTCAGTTCTGAAATCCAAGAAATTTCTCTCCATCTTCTGAGTTCTTGCTTAATTTTTCTAATTGCTAGCTTCCCATTAAGTAGTTGAATTAGATTTCAAACCATAGCTTCACAGAAGACCCACTTTCTGACCATGATTTTGCATTTTACATTGTGGTTCCTTCTGATTCACTCCACAGTATCTGGAAGGTTTTAAGTATTTAACCTTTCTCCTTGGGAGGATAGATTTGTTTACTTTTCTTGAAGCAGAAACCTTTGGTATCCCTCACATAACACAGGAAAAGTCCTAGACAAGCAGACAAAAACTCCCTTCCAACAAATAATGGGACCAAGATGGTTAGTTGGAGATATTTAAGCCTTTGGTACATAAAAGTATAAAGCAAGTGTGAGAGAGCTTCCCCATTGTCTATGGGAATGTGGGAAGCTTGGTTTTGAGTCAGCATTTGCATAGACATATATTTTAGAAGAGCAATGAATACACAAAAATATGGATTCTGCCCAGAAAGGTGGTGTTTTTCATAAACTTTACCTCCTCCTTGTCCATTACCAAGTAATATCTTCTACCCAGGTTATGCTTCTTTTGCACAATTCCACCAAGGCTTTGATGTGTTGGCTCTGTCAACACTGCACTGGTTAAAACACCTGGCTGAACCTGCCTCACTGAGCACAACTCCTTCAAGAAGAAGTAAAAATGAATTACTGCCTGTAGACCGTCACCACTAGATGACGGAAGGAAGACCCTGGGCAGTTCAGGTGAGTTATGAATGTGGCCGCTTTCTTCTTCTTCCTACGGCTGCTGCTGCATGGAAACCCACCTTTAGCCTCACTAACATGAAACTCCAGCCCAAGTTTTCTGCCTGGAACGATGATGCTGTTGGTATGCGAGAGAATGGAGGCACTGGGATATAGGTGTGAAGATAAAGTAACTCAGGCTATTGATGTCCTATGGGTTTCCTGTTCCTACATCCGCTAATTGTCTTAGAAGAACTCAGTACTGCTGGTAAGGTGGGAGTGGGGAGAGGGTATCCGAAGTTGCTCCTGACCATGGTAATCTTTGTTTAATACGATATCTTATGCTTTTGTTTACACTATTAAAATCTTACAAAATCAGACTTTTAAACAGCAATATGTGTGTGTGTATATATGGTATATATGTAATATATGGCCTATATGATATATAATACATACTATGGTATATATATAATGGTATGTATGTATTTATATGAAAGTGAAAGTGAAAGTGAAGTCACTCAGTCATGTCCGACTCTTTACGACCCCTGGACTGGGGCCTGTCAAGCTCCTCCATCCATTGGATTCTCCAGGCAAGAATATTGGAGTGGGTTGCCATTTCCTTCTCCAGGGGATCTTCCCGACCCAGAGATAGAACCCTGGTTTCCCACATTGGAGGCAGATCTATATAAGAAGGAAATGGCAATCCACTCTAGTATTCTTGCCGGTGAAGTCTCACGGACAAGGGAGCCTGGTGGGCTACAGTCCATGGGATTGCAAAAGAGTCAGACACAATTTAGAGACTAAACAACACACACACACACCATAATTTCACAACCCAGAAATAACTGCTATCAAAATTTGGAGTCATAATATTTTAGAGTATTAATATTTCAGATATTAATACTTGGAATGTATAGCACAACATAACTGGACTCATACCAAGCATATAGGTAGTTTTGTAACTTGCTTTTAAAACAACAAGATAATAAGCATACTTTTTCAGGCTATGCAAACTCATTAAACAGGTAATTTTTAATGGTTGCATAGGAGATATTTCATACAGGGCAGTGCCATGCTTTATTTTATTTTTTGATTTATTTTTTTGGTTGGGTAATTTTGAGAGGTAGAAGAAATGACTGTTGTTGAAATAAAACATGTAGGGTGGTTCCATTAAACATATGATAATTCAGTTCAATTATCATATATTCAACAATCATCTAATGACCACTGCCACGTTCAAGGTCATCTGTTGACTCTGAGGCCACCAGGATGAGGAAATACCTATGTTTTCCTCTAAAGAGATTCCACAGTAACAATAACAACTACTTTATTTTGTCTAGTATTTTCATAGTTACACTAAACTCTCCCACATACCATTCACTGGATCTTCACCAAGGTTAAGAGACAGGTAGAACTCATGATGCCCATTTTACAGATGAGGCTCACAGAGTTTAATGACCTGTGTAGAGCTACTGAGCAACTCCACGGCAGTTTTCTCTGTCCTCCTTGGTGTCCCTGAGCCCCGTGCTCTCTGCTCTCCCAGCAGGGCTCTCTGTCCCTCTTCCTGTTGTTTGCTTGTCTTGCATCATCTGGTCCCTCTGGGCTGGCGGGGTGCCAAGAGGAGGAACGGTTGATCTTCTGCTTCCCTTGGTCTTTTTCCATTCATCACCATCTTTATCATGTCCTCAGGATGTTGCTCTTGCTGAGAATTAATAGTACGTGGACCCTGTAACAATTGCTTATAAAGTGACTGAAAGGAAAAACAGGCTGTGAAGTAAAATCTTTTAGGAAGCAGGGATGGAGAGAAGAGTGAGGCAGTGGAAAGAAAGGGATGAGAAGATAAGAATCTAGGCAATCAAATGGGGAAAATAAAAGCATCCAAGAATAGGGAGAAGGGAAGGGGCCAGTTTGTCGGGGAAGGTGGCTGGACTAGTATTCTTGCCGGTGAAGTCTCACGGACAAGGGAGCCTGGTGGGCTACAGTCCATGGGATTGCAAAAGAGTCAGACACAATTTAGAGACTAAACAACACACACACACACCATAATTTCACAACCCAGAAATAACTGCTATCAAAATTTGGAGTCATAATATTTTAGAGTATTAATATTTCAGATATTAATACTTGGAATGTATAGCACAACATAACTGGACTCATACCAAGCATATAGGTAGTTTTGTAACTTGCTTTTAAAACAACAAGATAATAAGCATACTTTTTCAGGCTATGCAAACTCATTAAACAGGTAATTTTTAATGGTTGCATAGGAGATATTTCATACAGGGCAGTGCCATGCTTTATTTTATTTTTTGATTTATTTTTTTGGTTGGGTAATTTTGAGAGGTAGAAGAAATGACTGTTGTTGAAATAAAACATGTAGGGTGGTTCCATTAAACATATGATAATTCAGTTCAATTATCATATATTCAACAATCATCTAATGACCACTGCCACGTTCAAGGTCATCTGTTGACTCTGAGGCCACCAGGATGAGGAAATACCTATGTTTTCCTCTAAAGAGATTCCACAGTAACAATAACAACTACTTTATTTTGTCTAGTATTTTCATAGTTACACTAAACTCTCCCACATACCATTCACTGGATCTTCACCAAGGTTAAGAGACAGGTAGAACTCATGATGCCCATTTTACAGATGAGGCTCACAGAGTTTAATGACCTGTGTAGAGCTACTGAGCAACTCCACGGCAGTTTTCTCTGTCCTCCTTGGTGTCCCTGAGCCCTGTGCTCTCTGCTCCCCCAGCAGGCTCTCTGTCCCTCTTCCTGTTGTTTGCTTGTCTTGCATCATCTGGTCCCTCTGGGCTGGCGGGGTGCCAAGAGGAGGAACGGTTGATCTTCTGCTTCCCTTGGTCTTTTTCCATTCATCACCATCTTTATCATGTCCTCAGGATGTTGCTCTTGCTGAGAATTAATAGTACGTGGACCCTGTAACAATTGCTTATAAAGTGACTGAAAGGAAAAACAGGCTGTGAAGTAAAATCTTTTAGGAAGCAGGGATGGAGAGAAGAGTGAGGCAGTGGAAAGAAAGGGATGAGAAGATAAGAATCTAGGCAATCAAATGGGGAAAATAAAAGCATCCAAGAATAGGGAGAAGGGAAGGGGCCAGTTTGTCGGGGAAGGTGGCTGGATAAGGGACTTGATTAGAAAGGGAAGGGGGACTCCTTCAAGCCACCTCTTCATTGAGCCTTGAGTTATTTTGCTGTTATATTTTAATGCGTTTTGGCTCTTTTTTTTTTTCTCTCTCACCTCATTAGTGGTACCATTTAGACAGGAAAGAAAAATAGAAGAAAAATGGTAATAGTCAATTTTGGGGGGGAGAGAAACCACACACACGGGGAATAACCACCAGATGCCAGCACTAAGATGCACTCGCCTTTCGGACAGTCTCTCTGCCAGCTGGTACGGAGCTGACACAGCTCTCCCTAAAAAGATCCCATCAGGGAGGACTGGGGAGAAGGGCAGAAACAGGGGCACCAGAGGGCATGGTGGGGAGGCACCTGGGGGGATTGAAGGGTCGATCTGCAGCCTGTTGGAAGTGTCTGACTGCCCGTACTCCAGAGGCAGGACTGCCATCTTCTGCCATGAGCTGGCAGAAGATGATCCTGGAAGACAGATGTCCACAGGTGTTCCGGATGTCCGGGCTGGATTTCCTATCTGAGCTGCTGGTGCTGTCACTGGCATTTCCTTCCTCACTGACTTTGTTGTTATCTTCATCATCACCTTTTGGTGCCCACCGCTTGAGACTTTCATTGCCAGCTGAGTAATCTTATCCCTGGTGATGCCCTGTGCCCCAAAGGGCTTGTGACATGCCTGCTTAGAAATAAATGGACAGAGAGTAGAACAGAGTTTCTTGTTTTGTTTTAAGATCTTATAATTTGTTGACTACAGTACTATGGGTCTTTTTGATTAAATACATTATCAATGCATTCGTGATCATGATGATGATAGTCTATATTTCTGAGCTTTTAGCTCATCCCAGCAACTCCCCAAACAAGCTGCAAACATTGTTGCATCTACTTTTAATAATTATCCTATGGATGGAGGAGTACCACCACCATCATCCTTTCATAGATGCATAAATGGAGTCTTGAATGTGATCATTTGACTCAGCCATTGAGTAATATTGGGAGCCATTAGAAAATTTTGAGCAGAAGAGTGATGTGATCTAGTTCATATATTTTAAAAGACTCATTCTGACTGCTATGCGGACTTCAGAAGACAGAACAGATACTCAGAGGTTACTTAGAAAGTGAGAAATGATGATGGCATGGACCAAAGTGGGAACAGTGTAATTGATGAGAAGTGGTCATGTTTTCCATGATTTTAAAATGTGAATTTGAAATAAAAAAACAAATTCTGATGGGTTGGCTGTGGAGTGTGAGAAAAGGAAAGAAATTAGAGATGAAACTGTGGCTTTAGCCTGAGCAAATAGGGCATGAGTTGCCTTTAATTGACACATACACACACCACTGCAGGAGGAGTGACTTCAAAGAGAAAGATCAGGATATTAGTTCAGGGCAGATTAAGTTTGAGACGCCAATTAGATCTCCAAGCTTTGGGGTTAAACATAGGTGCCAGGACTGGCTGTATAAATTTGGGAAACACCACGTTATCATGGCTACTAAAGTTATCTTGCTGAATGAAATCACCAAGGGAATGACTGTAGGTAGAGAACAGACAGGACTAGGATTAAAGCCATGGGTACTCAAATGTTTAAAGATCAGGAGACCGAAGAAGAACCAGAAAAGAAGAGCAAGAAAGATCCATCAGTGAGGTGAAAAGGAATCAGAATGTTCTTTTGAGCCCTGGTAGCCTGTGTATGTGCTAAGTCGATTCAGTTGTGTTTGACTCTGTGTGACCCTATGGACTGCAGCCCACCAGGCTCCTCTGTCCATGGGACTCTCCAGGCAAGAATGTGGGAGTGGGTTGCCATAGCCTCCTCCAGGGCATCTTCCTGACCCTGGGATGGAACCCACATCCCTTATGTCTCTTGCATTAGCCGACATGTTCTTTGCTAGTGCCACTGGGAAGACCCTGGAAGCCTAGTGAAGGAGAAAAAGTGATTAATCCTATCAAATACTTCTAATAGGTCAAATGAAATCAGGGTTGAAAATTAGAAGCTGGATTTAATGATACGTTGGTCACTGTTGACCTTGACAAGAGCAGTTTTATTAAAGACAGGTAGAAAAAGCAAAAGCAGATTGGAAAATGTTCAAGAAGGAACAGAAGTTCAATTGAGACAGTGAATATAGATAAATATTTTCAAGGAGTTTTGTTTTAAAGGAAAATACAGAATTGAAAAAGTGTCAGTAGATTGAGAGAGACATAGCTGTAAATTAAGGAGAGTCTATTTTTTAATGTGGAAAAATTATAGTATATTTATATATTAATACAAACAGCCTGGTAGTGGGGAAGAATTAAGAAATAAGGAAATATGTGTGTGAGAGAAACAATTTTCTCTTGGTGATATTCTCGAGCAGAAAGAGGTGATGGGATCAATGGCCCAGGGTTAGAGACTAGGTTTGGCTCGTGATAAACACTGTTCCAGCCTTCTCAGGTGGTGCAGTGGTAAGGAATCTGCCTGCTAGTGCAGGAGGCTCAAGTTCAATCCCTGGGTCAGGAAGATCCAGTATCTTTGCCTCGGAACTTCCACAGACAGAGGAGCCTGGCTGGCTACAGCCTGCTGCTGCTGCTACTGCTAAGTCACTTCAGTCATGTCCGACTCTGTGAGATCCCATAGACGGCAGTCCACCAGGCTACCCCGTCCCTGAGATTCTCCAGGCAAGAACACTGGAGTGGGTTGCCATTTCTTTCACCAATGCATGAAAGTGAAAGGTGAAAGTGAAGTTGCTCAGTGGTATCTGACTCTTAGCGAATCCATGGAATGCCTCCTACCAGGCTCCTCCATCCATGGGACTTTCTAGGCAAGAGTACTGGAGTGGGGTGTCATTGCCTTCTCCAGCTACAGTCTATGGGGTCTCAAAAGAGTTGGACACACCTTAGCAACTAAACAACAAGAAGGCACTGTTCCTTAGTGCTCGCATAAAGGAGGGCAGAATAAGGGCTCAGGCATGAGTAGATTCAGCTTTATGAAAATTGCTCCACTTGCTCTCAGAGAAATAGGAAGAAAGATCATTATCTAAGAGTTGGGAAGAGGAAAGAGTTGTTGGAAGTTTGAGAAGAGATGATGTGAAGGATTAACTTATTAATGATTGTTGATTATTTTTATTGTTTTCTACATTTGACACTATTTTATGCCATGAAATATATCTTTTGTGTTGGACGCACAAACTTTTTTCAACAGTAAGCTCCTGTGGTTGACATACTTGCTGCCTTTCACTGCATGCCACTGGCTTCCTATAGGGCCCGAGTATGATGCCTGTGGATTTGATAGCATCACAGGAAGACCTCCTAAAGCTACTGCTGCAAGATACTCTTATGGCAAAGGGCATTTAGGGTGCAGGTATGAGAGTTGAACGGCATCCTCTTGGTCCTTGGGCTCTTTTTTGGTTTTGGATTAATTGGACATGTTGAAGTTAGGAGTCCTGTGGTTTTCACAATGGTGGCTATGAAGCACAGCTTAAACAAAGATATAAAAGGCTGTAGGGAAAGGCAAAATTGAGAACACAAATGCTTTGTAAGGAGACACTGCTGAGAGCAGCTGTTACTGCAGTTTTAAAGTGCCACTTATTTTAATTGAGGGGCGATAGGGTAATAATACCATTCAATAATGGTGCACCTTTGTGAGACCTCCCTATGCATGATGTAATGTGGCCCCACGTCTCCAAGGGAAAGAGCAGGTAGAGCTGTCTTATTTCTGCAAAACAGACAAATCTGGGTCATAGACTGAACGTGTCTCTCCCAAGAACACTCTTCCTCTAGATTCCAGATGGAGCCGTTCAAATAAGAGTGACCGTGTAGAGTTAGTTGCTGTCGGGTGGCTCTTCAGATAATAGAGGTCAGAAGTGATCAAGAGAGCAATCCACTGTGCATGTAAATGTATACCCAAGCAAATAGGATAAAAAGCAAATTTATCCCCAGGTAAATAGCTGTCAAATAGGGATATGTCAGAGATCAGGGAAAGGAAAAGTTATGAAAGCTACATAGAATGAGGGGTTCTAACCAAGAGTACAACGTAGAAGCAGGACTATGGGATTTTAGGAATCCAAGAGACTTGAAGATGATGTAGGTTGGGGTCTCCTGAGTTCCTTTTCCAGCTCCATGAAGTCCATTTCTGAAGTAAAGATCCACCCCACCTTACCCCCGCCCCCCAACTATGGTCTTTCTGTACGTGTTCTGTCAAGAGAAGAGCCAACTGGGATTGAAGTAGACAAATTGATATAGACAATTGGATGGATGTGCTCGGGTAGGGAGTGGGGTAGATGATTAGGTAGGTTGATCCTAAAAGTCATCTTGGTCCAGCAGTGCAAAGGAGAGCTCTTCCCTGACACAGTGAATTTAGGACCATATCAATGGCAAAGTGATTTCCTATCTGAATTATCTAGACTGGGGCTTCTCAAATATTCATCTGCATGTGAATCACCTGGGAAAATCTTGTTAAAATGCAGATAATGCTTCAGTGGCTCTTGAGTGGACCCCAAGATTGTGCATTTCTTATAGGCAGACTGGTGGCATGGTGCCACTGATCTGAGGACCATGCACTTTGGTGGATAGGAGAGGAGAGGCAATTTCCAGGCCTTCATTTTGATATTAACTGCATTTACTTTCCAACTGATTGTTTGGTTGTGTTTTCTTCCCTGGAGGAGAATTTATTTGCATGAGGTACTTCTAGCTAAGAGGGTCCTCTGGCTGCAACACAGAAGCGATGAATGTTTCTCTTTCTGGAGGGCATGGCTTAGAACATTCCATCCTCTTCTGTGGCTCTGGAGCCCTCCACGAGCTGCCACCTCTGGTGGATTGACCTTGCATGACTTTAGGTGAGTCACAACCTCTCCAGGCCTTGGGCTCCCTGGGTGATCTTCCCAACCTAGGGATCAAACTCAGATCTCCCACATCGCAGGCAGGCACTTTCCTGTCTGAGTCATCAGGGAAGCCCCTTGTATGAGTAGGAAGTGGATATTTCCTGCTCCGTTTATGTTCCAAGTGGAAGTGATTGTGTTAAACAATGGATGTGAAACTACCCTGCAAGGTAGAGAAACCTGTTCTGTAAAGTGTAAGTAGCCTTATCATCTGGTCATTTATGCCCAGTATCCAAAATCTCAGCCTTTTCTTATTTAGTATTTATTTATTGGCTGTTCTGGGTCTTCATCACTACGCAGACTTTTCTCTAGTTGCAGCAAGCAGCTTCCACTCACTGCGGTGCCCTCAGTTGTTGCAGTTTGGGCTCTAGGGCCCAGGGATTTCAGTAGTTGTGGGACATAGGCTTAGTCGCTCTGAGTCATGTAGAATCTTCCCAGACTAGGATGGAACCCATGTTCCCTGCATTGCTAGGCAGATTCTTAACCACTGAACCATCAAGGAAGTCCCCAGCTCCTACCTCAGTGAAAGCACTCGATACATTTATAATGTGTGATGCAGATACTGTTGCTGTTTAGTCGCTAAGTTACGTCTGACTCTTCACAAACCCATTGACCACAGCATGCCAGGCTTCCCTGTTGTTCACCATCTCCCAGAGTTTGCCCAGATTCATGTCTATTTGAGTCAGTGATGCCATCCAACCATCTCATCCTCTGTTGCCCCCTTCTCCTCCTGCCCTCTGTCCTTCCCAGCATCAGGATCTTAATAGCATCATGGTTATCACTGTGCTCTGGATGCTGTGTATTTCTTTACTTGGACTCATTTGCTGCTTTCAGAGATGAGGCACTGGTCCTCTCCATCTTCCTGCTTGTCACGTCCAATCTTTTCTGTGGTCATGCGGTCGGTCGCAGGACCTCAGAACCTAGATCACACCTGCAGGTGAGAATTAAGGTTGTGATGAATCATAGTTGTTCCACAAGCTACCATTTTTTGAGTCCTTAGAGCAGCTAGATGTTTTATGGAAAACCCATGTGCTTTTCTAATTTTCTCAGAATATGAAGTGCTATTTCCATTCCCCAGATGAGGCAGCAGGGGCCTCAGAGAGTTAAACTAACTAGTTCAACACCACACAGCTGATTTGAAATGGCTATAGAATTTCAAGTCTTCAACTGTCTGACTTCAAAACCTGACTCAAGTTCATCAGAAGAAACTACTTTTTCTCCATCTTGTCCAGGGATGTTTTACAGGAGACTCTAGTGATGAGCTTGATCCAGCACCTTGACCCTGATGACTTGGGGAAGCTAGGCAAGTTGCTGATGGCACATGACACGTATTTGAAGCTACTCACATCCATGTGTTGAGGTCCAGATTTGGGAATAGGAGAGCAGCCTTCTGGCTTTTTCCAAGGGAGAAGATTTCAGTAACAGAAGGAGAACAGTGTCCCTCCTAAGGGGATGAGTCCATCTGTCACAAAGTTAATGAGACCTCCTATCAGGTAAGGGAGAGGTGACCTCCAATCCAGGGCTGAATACAAAGAGCCCAGAGCACAACGCAAGAGGAAGAGCTTAAGGAAATGCATGTAAATCGGATTCTCTATGGAAGGTCAGGGAGGCCAGTGTTCTTCTGTATATTTATCTTCCCAACACTAGTTTCCATCCTTGTCACGCTATCTGTATTTTTTAGGCACAGTTCATTTGTCTTGCTCTTTGCAGACTTCCTTTGTGGGATATGTTTTATCCACAATAATTCTCAGAAGTGTTATTTCTATGATTTATTGCTCTTTGGTGTTTATCTTACTCTCCCAGTTTTACCTTTTCTTCAACCGTTGTCTAACATTTTCGAGTTTTCCTTTCTGCCTGGCCCAAGTTTGTCTTCTTTTCATATTTATTTCAGCATTCGTCTTGTTCTCGCAACATGTTTCCTTCTCAGAATTTATCTTTTTTATTTTGAAAATATGTCCCAGAATATATCTTTTTTTTTTCTCTCCCTTTCTTGGTCTTCATTTGTTTAATATTTTGCATTGTCTCTGCTTTGCTGTTAGCCAGGAGTGGGGGCATTCTGCCCAGGCTGTTCTCGTGGTTGGTCGGCCAGCTGTTCCCGAGACACGTGGATGTGAATCGAGCAGTTGTGAGTCCAAGCATCTCAACTTTTCAGTCCATACAAATGGGGGATATTAAAAGTCCAAGAGATAAACTGTGATCTCTGCTTTATTTCAGCATAACATTGAGCGTTGGCAAGAATGAATATTTAGTTTGAAGACAGTAAAAGGGACATTCCTGCAAACAGATACAGTCCGCTTTTCATTTCTCTTATCAGCTTGAGATGGAGAGCAAGGCTTCTTCAGGCATGTTTCTGTAATTTTCTTTTTGACAGATCTAGCCTGCCATAAGTTCCGCAGCAATGACTGTAGTTATAACATCAGCATTTTCTTAGGTTTTAATGAACATGCAAATTTAGGTGCTGGACTCAAACGTGATGATAAATTTTTTTTTTATCAAACATGATGATAATACCAATTATGGACATTAACATTTTCAAAGCTACATCTACGGCTTCGAGGCATATTCCTAGGCATATTCCTCTCTCCTTGATACTCACAGTAATTGTGTAATTTAGGAGTACCTCCCATTTATCATCGGGAAACTGAAACTCAAAGAGATCAAACAGCAGCTGGTTAAGTAGAAGAGCCAGAACTTGAACCGGTTTCTTCTAATTTTCAGTTTTACGCTCTTACCCCAAACTGTGTTGCATTCATAAAATTGTATGATTTTATTTATTTGTTTAATCTTTTGTCCATGCCTCATGTGGGATCTCAGTTCCTCAACCAGGAATCAACCTGGCACCCTCAAGCACTGGTATTGTGGCATCTTATCCACTGGACCACCAAGGAAGCCTTTCATGTTTATTTTGATATGTGATATTAGGTATAATTTTTCAAATTATGTTTCATTCCTTGGATTTTCTTTTATGGACTTCAGGTTTCACTCAGTCTTCGTTTTTCCTCTACTTGCCCTGAGTCAGACGGTTCTCCTAAGCCTAGTAACTTTCTCTAGCCAACGTGACTGGCAAAGAGTTGGAATGGGATGGATTATGGCTGTTACTGGCTTCTATATCTTTTATAATATTTCCGATCTCTTTCCACGCTCTCCACTCCAGAAAGCACTTCATTCTTTTCTGATCATCCAGGGTTTTCTCTGATGGCTGGCTGCAGGAATATCTCTGAGAGACAGAAGATTTTTAAAACAGCTCATTCGGAAAGCAGAACCCTTCTCTGCCCACAGTGACCAAATTATAAAAGTTAAGCCTGCCTATCTGAGGATGGTGACTGCCCAGACCTGTGCTCCCTTTTGCTTTGTGCCTTTAAAACTTCCCTGAGCCTGGACCTGCGCTTTGACAGGAATCAGTCCTCTACCAGCGACCCTGCTGACGTTTAATAAATATCCAACTGCTGTCCTGCTATCCCTGAGTGGTTGAAAGGACCTGCGTGCTGAGATCAGACCATTTAGTCCTGAGTATGTTTTTAACACCTGACCTTCCTCCAGGAACAACTGGGAGGGGAGTTCTGTCATCACGCCAACTGGGGCAGCGATGCTCAAACTCTTAGCACATCTGCCTAAATCTCTCATCATTTCAAAGTGACCCCTGCTGTGAATATCTCCTCCAGGCTGCATCTGGCTCCCATGTTCACCCTCTTGGTTCAGATCATGCCCTCCTGATTCCACCTCTGGGCTCCTGATGTGATTCTGAAGAAGGCTGGAGAGGCTCCGGTCATATCTTTCCAGTCTCCTTTTCTCTTCTGTACATTTTACTGTGTCCCTTCCCCTCCCTCACTGTTGTCCCCTTTTCCTAAGAAGGGGCAGAGGTAGGAAGAAATGTCTTTCAACAAAGAAAAACATATCCACAATTTAATATACTTTTGCTTACACCTCTGAACACTTTCTTCCCTAAATTCATCTTCCAAAGTTATTGTTTTGCACTTTTGCTCCAGGAGTTGGTGCCCATATATCTCTCCTAAGCCATCCATCATCTTCATCTACTCAATATCCATCTCCAAACTGAATTCAGAATTGTCCCTCAGGAGCCCAGAAATACCCCTTCTAGCATTTGTCTTGAGGCAGAAATATTTTTAAGCCTCAGCTTCTTTCTTCCTTCCTGTCTTCTTCCTTTCCTTCATTTTTCCCTTTGATTCCATTTATACATTTAGCATTTCCCTGGTAGGTATATTGGTGGCTCAGATGGTAAAGAATCTGCCCCCAGTGCAGGAGACCCAGGAATCAGGAAGAGCCCCTGGAGAAGGGAATGGCTACCCACTCCGGTATTCTTTCCTGGAGAGTTCTTGGACAGAGGAGCCTGGCGGGCTACAGTCCATGGGGTCGCAAAAGAGCTGGACTTGATTTAGCTACTAAAACCTTCACTTTCACATACCTTTAGCATTTCCCTGGTCTTATGTGTCAAAACTGATACTGAACCTCACAATGGTTTGTAAACTGAATGCTGAATAGACAGAACTGTACAATTTACATGTTGATATGTTGCTTATGTGTGCTGTGTTTAGTCACTCAGTCATGTCCAACTCTTTGCAACCTCATTGACTGTAGCCTGCCAGTCTCCTCTGTCCATGGGAATTCTCTAGGCAAGAATACTGGAGTGGGTTGCCATGCTCTCCTCAAGGGGAACTTCTCAACCCAGGGATCTATGTTGATTATATTTATAGGCGTATTATATTCAGGAAACTTCGATCTGATGGCTCCTTTTAACAGCCTGGTTGCATGAGCAAGTATTGAGAAAGACTGAGAGAACAGTCATATACCCGCATCCAAGAGCTGGTTCAGTTCAGTTCAGTTCAGTTGCTCAGTCCTGTCCAACTCTTTGAGACACCATGGACTGCAGCATGCCAGGCCTCCCTGTCCATCACCAACTCTCAGAGCCTACTCAAACTCATGTCTATTGCGTCGGTGATGCCATCCAACCATCTCATCCTCTGTCTTCTCCTCCTGCCTTCAATCTTTCCCAGCATCAAGGTCTTTTCAAATGAGTTAGTTCTTCCCATCAGGTGGCCAAAGTACTGGAGTCTCAGCTTCAACATCAGTTCCTCCAGTGAATATTCAACACTGATTTCCTTTAGGATGGACTGGTTGGATCCCCTTGCTGTCCAAGGGACTCTCAAGAGTCTTCTCCAACACCACAGTTCAAAAACATCAATTCTTCGGCACTCAGCTTTCTTTATAGTCCAACTCTCACATCCATACTTGAAAACTGGAAAAACCATAGCTTTGACTAATGGACCTTTATTGGCAAAGTAATGTCTCAGCTTTTCAATATGCTATCTAGGTTGCTCATAACTTATCTTCCAAGGAGTAAGCGTCTTTTAATTTCAGGGCTGCAATCACCATCTGCAATGATTTTGGAGCCCCTCAAATAAAGCTTCTCACTGTTTCCACTGTTTCTCCCTCTATTTGCCATGAAGTGATGGGACCAGATGCCACAATCTTCATTTTCTGAATGTAGAGCTTTAAGCCAACTTTTTCACTCTCTACTTTCACTTTCATCAAGAGGCTTTTTAGTTCTTCTTCACTTTCTGCCATAAGGGTGGTGTCAACTGTTTATCTGAGGTTATAGATGTTTCTCATGGCAGTGTGATTCCAGCTTGAGCTTCATACAGTCCAGCGTTTCTCATGATGTACTCTGCATAGAAGTTAAATAAACAGGGTGACAATATATAGCCTTGCTGTCCTCCTTTCCTGATTTGGAACCAGTCTGTTGTTCTATGTCCAGTTTTAATTGTTGCTTCCTGTCCTGCATACAGATTTCTCAAGAGGCAGGTCAGGGGGTCTGATATTCCCATCTCTTTCAGAATTTTCCACAGTTTGTTGTAATCCACACGGTCAAAGGCTTTGGCATAGTCAATAAAGCAGAAATACATGTTTTTCTGGAACTCTCTTGCTTCCTCGATGATCCAACAGATGTTGGCAATTTGATCTCTGGTTCTTCTGGCTTTTCTAAATCCAGCTTGAACATTTGGAAGTTCCTGGTTCACGTACTATTGAAGCCTGGCTTGGAGAATTTTGAGCATTACTTTGCTAGTGTGTGAAATGAGTGCAGTAAAGAGAATGTCCATGGGTCCAGCCTCATGGAGAAATTGAGCATGGAAAAACACGTGAGAACGAGAACCTAGCCAGTACCCAGTCTCTGGATAAGTCGACTTAGATTAGCTGCCAACCAAGCTCTATCTATGGTCTCGGTCAGTGACTTCCTCATTTTGCCTAAGTTGGTTTTAATTGAGTTCCTTAGAAAGCAAAAGAATGTGACTCAAACAAGTTGTGACCTATTAGTTTTCTCCCAATCTGCCAGTATTTTACTTTCCAATTGCCCACTTCATATCTTGAATACAAAGACACTCATTTTTAAAGAAATTAAATATGTACTAGGGATGTGTATTTTATACCATTTTTCCAGACTTTGTGTGAGGGCGTACATGAAATAGTGTATTATCATTTATTGATGATACGGCTTCATTTGTCCCTTAAAGTGTTTGTGGAAAAATGGAATATGAGCAGGAGAATGCTTGGGTTTGATTTGTGGATTCTGAAAGAATTAGGCTTTTCAGCTTAGAAGACAAATGTCTAATAGCATAGAAACAGACATTTCAATATGTTTAATTACTCAGCCACAGAGAAGAGAGATCACAGGACATCCTCAGTTGACACTGAGAAGAAGAGAAAAGGAGAGTGTGGAGCTTTAAAAAACTCAAAACTAACAATAATGCATATTTAAACAAACATTTCTAGCTTAACTGCTATCCCTTCTTTAGAACTACTGAGTCATTTACAGTAACTTACATAGCTCATCATTAGATGCAAAACATTCTGAATTTATGATTATAGAAATGTAGTTTTATTATTATCATCTTCAACTCTACAAAGTTATTCAATTCTGGCTATTTTGCTTTGTTCTATTTCAGATGTTGTCATGTATAAAGAAATATAAGGAATGGTATTTGCTGCCATATTTCTTCCCATAGCATTGAGAAAACCAGGGCACTAAAAAAAAGATAAAAGAATTTGCAAGGCAGGTTAAACTAAGAGATAAGAGATCTTAGCTGCAAAGGTGTTGAAAAGAGTGGCCCTGGGAAGCTATTGGAAGAGAAAACTGAAGAATAGGGCTTTGCGAGGATGAATGCCACTTCATGGCAAATAGATGGGAAAGGAAGTGAAAACAGTGGCAGATTTTATTTTCTTGGACTCCAAAATCACTGTGGAGGTTGACTGCAGCCATGAAATTATAAGACACTTGCTCCTCGGGAGAAAAACTATGACAAACCTATACAGTGCATTAAAAAGCAGAGACATCACTTTGCCAACAAAGGTCCATATAGTCAAAGCTATGGTTTTTCTAGTAGTCATGTATGGATGTGAGAATTGGCCCATAAAGAAGGCTGAGTGCCAAAAACTTGATGCTTTTGAATTATGGTGCTAGAGAAGACTCTTGAGAGTCCCCTGGACCACAAAGAGATCACACCAGTCAACCCTAATGGAAATCAACCTTAAGTATTCATTGGAAAGACTGATGCTGAAGCTGAAACTCCAATACTTTGGTCACCCAATGAGAAGAACAGATTCATTGGAAAAGACCCTGATGCTGGAAAGTTTGAGAATAGATGGAGAAAGAGGCAACAGAGGATGAGATGGCTGGATAGCATCACTGACTCAATAGACGTAAGTTTGAGCAAACTCTGGGAGACAGTGAAGGACAAGGAAGCCTGGTGTGCTGCAGTCCATGGGGTCACTAGGAATTGGACATTACTTAGAGACTGGAGAGCAAAAACAAGGCAGAATGCAGGGGGAATGGCTCTTAGCTGGGGATAGTATAGCCTGGAGACAACTAGAATGAAGCTATCCATGGATTCTCTGGGACTAAGGAGAGGCCTAATTTGATTGGAGCAAAGTACAGTCTTTGGATAATGGATTAATGAAAAATGCTAGTGAGGCTGGATTGGGTCTGATTATTTAGCACCTTGAATACCAGGCTCAGTCACGAGGGTTTTACTGTATAAAACTATTAACTTTTATCTTAAATAGTGACTCTGGGTGGCACTTTGGAGGTGAACACAACCAGGCATGTGCCCTCACTTCATGAGACTTATAGGCTGGTGGCATATATAAAGACAATGAAACACACAACGTAACTAGCCAAATATAATTTAAATTGTGGTGTATGTATTAATCCACTCATTCACGGGGTGATTATGGTGTACCAGGCACGGCATGATATGAGCAGACTAAATCAGACTCTCGGTCCAGCAAGTACTTTAGGCATATGGGAGCACATACATATTTCAGAACAGGAGGATAACTGTGCAGAATCAAAACCTTCAGTTACCTGCTTGGAACTAAAAAAAAAAGTTTCAATGACATTTAAATAATACAGAATATTTGCGAGCTGTTTTCCCACTGCCATAGGTTAAGAAGTTGCTCCTGATTTCCTTCTTTTTCATGACCTTTCTGTAAGGTTATCAGACTCCATTGTGGACCCTGTTATTCATCTACTGTTACTCCGGCTCCTTCCAGATTGCCGTCACCCAGGAAACAAGGCTGAGTCTCCCCCATCCACCTTGGGTCTCTCTTCTGTTTGATTCTGTTTATAGCATTCATTTGCTTATAGGTAATTTTCAGCATAATTTTCAGGCCTGCCAACATTGAAAAATGACACATTTTTTTCTTGTTTTTACTGAGGAATAATTGACATGCATCACTGTATAAGGTGCACAGCATAAAATGGTGTGATTTTCATATATTGTGAAAGAATTACCAAATTGGTTTCATTAACATCTATCATTTAACATGAAAAAGAAAAAGTTAGTTGCTAAGTTGTGTCTGACTCTTTTGTAACCCCACAGACTGTAGCCTGCCAGACTCCTCTGTCCGTGGGATTCTTTAGGCAAGAATCCTGGAGTAGGGTAGCCATTCCCTCCTTTGTGGAATCTTCCTGACCCAGGGATAGAACCTGAATCTCTATGTCTCTTGCATTGGCAAGTGAGTTCTTTACCACTAGCACCACTTGGGAAATGGTTTGCAACCACTAGTTGCAAAAGCTAGGATTTCCTTAATTTTTGTGGCTGAATAATATTTCATTGTATATATATCCTATAGCCTCTTTATCCATTCATCCATCAACAGACACTTTCAGTTGTTTCCACGTCTTGGTTATTGTAAATAATGCTGCTAGAAACATGGGGGTGCAGGTATCTTTTTGAGTTACTGTTTTCATTTCCTTTGGATATATTCCCAGAAACGGAATTGCTGGATCATATGGTAGTTCTATTTTTATTTTTTTTTGAGGAACCTCTATAACCTCTAGCTTTCCACAGTGGATATACCAATTTACATTCCCAGAAACCGTGCACAAGTGTTTTCTTTTCTCGATATCCATGCCAGAGTTTGTTCTCTCTCATATTTTGATTGTGAACATTCTACCAGGCTTGAGGAATCATGCATCTTTAATTACTGGAGTTCAAATTTAAGGTATCACTGGATACCTTCACTGGAATCTGTATGCTATGTGACTTTCTCAGCATTATTGACTCTCTTGTTTTATGTCTGGAAACAAAGTCTGCCCACTATGCAGAAGCTTCATAGAACAGAAGAATGGGCCTGGACTTCGGAGTTAGACATCTGGATTTAAATCTTGGTCCCTTTCTATGTTAGGAACCTGTACTCTCTTGGCGGAGCTCTGGATGCTGCAGCTTTCAAAGGAGCTGGGTGCATGGGCCCTTGGTTGCTACAGTGGGAACCAAAAGAATTTGAAGGCACATCTTGAGTGAAGGCGTACTTTGTACTGAAGGAGGGGATTGAAGTAAAAAAAAATCTATAGGAGGCCAGCAGATTCAAATAGTACTGGCTGTGGGCAAGCCCGCAGGGCCTGAAGATTTAGAGAGTAAATAGGAAGCCACGCAGGGAAAGGTGACTTGATTGCTCTGCAAACAAAGAGATACATTTCTAAAGGATTGTCATGGCCTCACTCAAGTTAGAGGATGGGGATCGTGGGCAGACAAGATCACTGGTTCTCTGTGCCTTTATGTCTGCAAGACAAAGGTATTTTGCACGCCTCTGAAGTTATCTAGCCCACACTAGGTATTAAAATAAATAAACTTCCTCAAGCAATTCTATATGACGCTTCTTTGCACATTTGAAAAGCTTCCTGCATGTGTAGCTGCCAGAGGAGCGTCTCACTGAATATCCCCAGAGATGCTCAGGGCCTCATAATGACTTGAATCTGCTCACCGTCTTTGCTGATACATTTCAACTAGTGGGACACATGTTCCTGCTCCAAGTTGCCTCTGTTCTTTCAGGACTTTTCTTTTATTATATTTCTTCCTTCAACTTTTCACCTTCATTAAATTAAGCTCCAGTTTTTTGGCAAAATCCTGTTCTTGGGGGAATTCTTAAAAAGTCCCGTGTTGATTTAAAATATACTATCTCTTCTGCAAGTACTGTGGTAGCAGGTCTTGTCTGTATTGAAAGACTGGAGTCCACCCAGCCTTGCACTGTCCAGAATGCTTTGGTTTGATATCTGAAATTAGGCTTTCACTGAGAACACTGGGGCTGCTGGATTGTAACTAGTGGGTCCTTTTAAATTTGCCTTTTAGTTATTGGATAGAAACAGCTCGTTATAAATCCTTATTCTCCATTTGAAGGCAAGTGGGGGAGATCATGCCTCCCAAAGCAAAGGCTCTCCTTTCCTTTAAGCACTTGAGCTTTCTGAGGTTCTGTCCTGTATTCCCACCTGCACCTGCCAGAGCTAGAGAAAGGGTGCCTCTTAAAGGCACCGAACTTTTAGAATAACAAGATCACGTGCTTTCAAACAAATCTGCCCTAATATGTGTCTCCTTGGCCTTTTCTTCTTTATTCTTAGAAATCACGATTGTATGGCCTAAATTTATATTTTGTTATTTATTGCATTTTCATAACACCCACACATCTTGTAGACATTACCAAAGAATTGTTACTATAACAATGCATTGCTGGGTCCTAAAGTAATTTATGCAGTGGCAATTTATACAACTGCTAAGAATTGTGAGGAAACTTGAAATGCATTGTTTTTGTGGTTCATAGGAACAACCCTGGCTTAGAGGCTGGATAGCTACGTGCTGTGATTCCTTTTCCAACCAGCTCCTTTGTTTATGTTCCCTGCTGGTGAGAGACCCCAGTGCCTGCTCAAACCTAAATTACCTCTTATTCCTTCTGAGACTTCAGCAGCATATTCCTGGAGCCATCCATATGGTACGGTGTCGACAACACCGAGTTGAACTTATTCATTCAAATACGTATTCATTCATTCACACAAATGTTTCTTGAGCACTAGCATTTGCCTGACTCAGTGCAGAGGACATGCAGAGAATAACTCTCTTAGTCTAATAGGACAATGACACTGAATTCCAATATAATGTGAAAGTGGGGGACACAATCCATTTTCCTTGAAAAGCACTGAATACAGGACATTATTCTGGAAGAGGGCCATAGGTAGGGGTAAGAAACACTTTCATAGACAAGATGACTTCTGAATTGGGTTTTCAGGGTTGAGTAGGAGTTTGGGGCATAGCTTAGAGATGACTTGCAAGTGAGATATCTGAAGACCAGGTGCCCAGCTGAGGAAGTGGTGAAGCTCCTAAACTTGTATGTGAACGTAAATCACGTAGTGGTGGTTCAGTTGCTAAGTTGCATCCAGCTCTTTTTGATGCCATGGACTGCAGCACACCAGACTCCTCTGTCTTCACTGTCTCCCAGAGTTTGGTCAAACTCGTGTCGATTGAATCAATGATGCCATCCAACCACCTCATCCTCTGCTGCCCTCCTCTCCTCGTGCCTTCAGTTTTTCTGAGCATCAGGCTCTTTTCTAATGAGTTGGCTCTTCCCATTAGGTGGCTAAAGTATTGGAGCATCAGCTTCAGCATCAGCCCTTCCAATGGATATTGAGTTGATTTCCTTTAGGAATGGTTTGATAAATTACATGGGGATCTTATCAAAATGTAAGTTTTGATTCTCTGAGTCTGGTATGAAATCTGAGACTCTGTTATTTTAATTAACTACTGGTTAAAGGCCCAATCTTTTTTTTTTTTTTTCTTTTTAGCATAGGTTTTAAGTCTTCTTTAATTTTGTTTTTTGGAACTGAAGAGTATTTTAATATTATTTTAAAAAATTCAAAAATTCTAAGAATAGTACCAGAAAGACTGCATACTTTTAGCCAAATTCAAATTTAACAAATTTTTATATTTTGCTCTATTATTGTTTTTCTTAATATTTATATACGATATATATTTTTTCCTGAAGTACTTAAGTTGGTAACAATGTGTCCTCTACCCTTAAATGCCTAAGAAATAAGATCTTCTTTTACATTTATCAAAATCAAGAAATTCAGCATTGAGACAATACTATTATCTAATATAGGTCATACTAAAAATGTTCAATTGTACTGTCCTTTATAGCAATTCTTCCCCTTGGACCAGGATCTTATCCAAGATCAGGCTTGTATTTTAAGTTGTGTCCTTTGTGTCTCCTGCGATCTGGAGCAATTGTTCAGCTGTTTTTGTCTTTCTTGACCTTGAAAATTCTGAATAGTAGAGGCCGATTATTTTCATAGAATTTCCCTCAATTTAAGATTGTCTGATGTTTCCTCATAATTAGATTCAAGTTATGTGTTACTGGCAGGAGTTCCGCAGAGATGATATTGTGCGTACATGCATGCTAAGTCACTTCAGTTGCATCTGACTCTTTACGATCGTATGGCCTGCAGCCCTCAGGCTCCTCTGTCCACGAGATTCTCCAGGCAAGAATACTGGGGTGGGTTGCCATGTCCTTCTCCAAGGGATCTCCCTGGTCCAGGGACTGAAAAATGTACCTTATGTCTCCTGCAGTGGCAGTTGGGTTCTTACCCAGTAGCGCCGATGGAGACACCTTTGAGTCCCAGGCCGTGTTCTGAAGAGCAAAATTTAATGAATGGTGGCCTGGATGCTGACACTGGCCACCAGTATTTCTACCAAGCATGGCTCACCTGCCAGGAGCTTTGTGCCATCCGCAGTTTGCTCAGCTGATCTTGACCCGGACAGATATGCCATGTCCTGGCTTTATGTTGAACCTTTGGAGATACTGTAGATTTTATCTTAAGCCAGTTTTCTTCACTTCTAGTCTGACCTTGAACTTTGCCCTGTGGCTGCGCATCCCCTTTCCATGTAGACCACCTCTGGCTCCTCTCCGTGTGGCCTACTGTCCTCGTTGTCAGGCCTTGCCCGTCTCGCTCATCTGGATATTGTGGCCCTGGCCACTCAGATGTCATTAGGATGGCAACTGTGGAAAGACTGGCTCCATGCTGGACTTGCAGGTCTCCCAGTGACTGTGTTTCTTTCGCCTTTATTCTTTATTCCTGCTGTCTTACTGCCTGGCATGCCTTCTCAACCCCCTACCCCTTCCCCCAAAACTATTCACTTCTCTGTGGAGCCCTACCCTTCCCCAAGTCACCTACAAGCAATTCACAAGCTAGTTAAAACTCTATATAGACTTCATGATCAAGAAGTCTAGTTCTGGGAAGTTTGCTGATGGTCCAGTGGTTAAGAATCGGTGCTTCTATTGCAGGGGACACGGGTTTGATCCCTGGTTGGGGAACTAAGATCCTGCATGCCCACGTAGCTTGGCCAAAAAATAAATAAATAAAAATGAATTTGTCTTGGGATGATTTGAGAGCCTAGCACTGAAACATACACATTCAGTTCAGTTCAGTTCAGTCACTCAGTCGTGTCTGATTCTTTGTGACCCCATGAATCGTAGCACTCCAGGCCTCCCTGTTCATCAACAACTCCCGGAGTGCACTCAGACTCACGTCCATTCAGTCGGTGATGCCATCCAGCCATCGCATCCTCTGTCATCCCCTTCTCCTCCTGCCCCCAATCCCTCCCAGCATCAGAGTCTTATGAGTCAACTCTTCACATGAGGCGGCCAGAGTACTGGAGTTTCAGCTTTACCATCATTGCTTCCAAAGAAATCCCAGGGCTGATCTCCTTCAGAATGGATTGGTTGGACCTTCTTGCAGTCTAAGGGAGTCTCAAGAGTCTTCTCCAACACCACAGTTCAAAAGCATCAATTCTTCAGCGCTCAGCCTTCTTCACAGTCCAACTCTAACATCCATACATGCGTAAAATAGATAGCCAGCAGGAGTTTGATGTATGACACAGGCATACAAAGCCAATGCTCTGTGACAACTGGAGGGATGGGTTTGGGAGGGAGTTGGGAAGGGGACTCGGGAGGGAGGGGACACATGTATGCCTATGGCCAATTTATGTTGATGTATGAAAAAGCCATCACAATATTGTAACATAATCATCCTCCAATTAATATAAATTAATTTAAAGAGTGAAAAAAATAAAGTTAAGTAAGCATCTAAGAAATGAACAAAAGAAGAAGTCCTAGTCCTAGAGAAGTCTACAGTATTGGGTAGACAGGGTGAAAGAACAACCAGAGGCAGCTCTGGGAGACCACAGCACGTAAGGGGTTGAATGCAGAGCTTCCGTCCTGACCATTAGCTCCCATACTTCCTGCTAAGGGAGCTGGACAAAAGATCTAATGTCCATGAAACCCTCAGTGTCTTCACAGGTAAAATGTAAATTCTACCACCACCTACCCGATTGGAAGAGCAAATGATGACGCAACTGCTTACAGACTATGTGATTCAGTGAATGTTGTTAGGATGGGGATTGCAGAAGCTGTGACTCAACGCTGAGTTAGGGAACATGTACTCCCAGCTGCAGGGGACAGGATCAGTCTTAGAGGCTAGAGAAGGGGTGGACCTGCAGCAAGTGGCAACGTGGCTCTTGCTTCACAGATCAGGGATGTGGAGGGCCCGATAAAAAGGTCAGTTCTTTAGATATGGTCAAAGCCTCAGTTGCAAAGTGATCTGAGCTGTACGAGCACACAGGCCAGTTCATGGGTTCTTCTGCCATGTAAGTGCCTGCCAGTCTCAGGAACAGTGTTTTGACCAAAAATGTAGGGACAACATAGACAATGTTTCAATTGATTTTTCTGAGAATCAAGGATAAACTGTGTCAATCTGTTGTGAGAGTCAGCTTCGTGCAGTGTCTAAAGAGAGTGCAAAGGAAACAGTTCTGATCAAAGCCCAGTTTCCTTCATTGCAGGCATTTTCTCCACAACGCACCCAAAGGTATTTTGTAAAATTGCAGCCACTTCTGAAAGGAAGATGTGTTAATAGGCTACAGTTTGGGTGTCATCAGCTCATTCCCAGAATGGCTTTTGTGTCAAGACAGACATCAAAATGGAGAGGAGAGATATTCACTCACATGTCGGCACTTGATGGAGAAAGGAGAAAAATCAAATGTTTTAGTGGCCTAGATACTACACTTCTTGACGTGAACATTTTTGCTCCATTTACCTCTCAAACTAATGGGGTTATGAAATCATTCAGCAAGAATGACACCATTAGTGGATACAGTTCTGTGCTGTCTTGAAGCTTAAAACTGTATCAATTAGCAAATATTTACTGAGTTTCTGCTGTCTGCCAGTGCTGGGCTGGGTATGAAAGGGGATGGACATTTATGTCCTGTGAGTTCCTAATGGTCGTTAGGAACAGCAGGGGTGGCTACCACTTTTAGAATACACACGTTAAGCCATTTCAAATCATTTTCTTATTTGCTCCAGGTAGACAGTGCTAATTCTCATTTTACAAATGAGAAAACTAAGGCATAAAGAAGTAAAACAACTTGCTCAAGGTCAGACAGCAAAGAGCTGGACTGGTGCTCACTTGTAGCCTGTCTGCTTTTTCTTCCTATAACGTGCTGCTTTGAAAGAGAAGGTATCACACATGTTAAAAGAAGCCAAAGATATAGTGTATGATTAACGTGAAAAAAAAGACGGAGAATGCTATTCTTTCAGTAGGGAGTCGTCCCATTTAACAGAGGGAGGACCTAAGACTGACACATGTGCTTAATGACTTAGGAGGGTTTGCTGTTGGAAGGGGAGGACTCGGGTGGTTCTCTGTCCAGCATTGCTTTATTCAGATGAACCTTTGTGCCTCCAAGGTTGCTTTGCAGGACGAGCTGTCTACTTCCTGGGCCTCTGTGCACTGGACAGATGGTGTCTGGAGTATTTAGTGAGACTTCCCTCAGCTACAGCTTGGAGGAAGCCAACATCATCACTCATTGTAGGTGGCCCACCTCCTGCCAGGGTTCCTGGAGGTGCTGGAAGCAAAGCAGCTAAACATTGCCAGAGAAAAACTGTCTGCCTTATTGTAAAGTGGATGGGAACCTGTTCAGGATGGGAAGCGCTGCCTTGAGATTGATGGATACGGCCTGCCCCTGCAGAGAGGAATAGCCACTCTGCCCAGCTTGCTCCTCTCTGCTTTCTGGTGGGTGGAGTTTGACTGGCAGGAGGCAGCACTGAAGGAGTGTGTCTGGGTTGATTCAAAGAAGGGCATGACTCTGAGGTGGAACATTTCCGTCCAGAAGGGACGAGAGAGTCGTGTTGAGGACTTGTGAAAGAGACAGGGCTGTCCAGTGAATTTATCACTGAGCGTCTTGTTGCCATGCCCTAGCAGAAGAAAAAGAAGGAAACAGAGCTAGACACAGGCAGAGAGAGTTAATCTGTGTCCAGCGCATTTCGGAATAATAAGACCAGAGCAGGCTCACTGGATACCATCCATTTCCATTTCATGCCTTCAGAGCCTGAGGGCAGACTGATGAGTTTGTCTGGCAGAGCTCTCTCTTTCCTTGGCTGGCTATCCTGCTTAGGTTTTCTCCTCAGATGGTGGAGCAAACTCTGAGGCCTGGAAGTCTGACTTAGGAAAACGAACACCCAGGAATCCACAGCCTTCTTCTGGAATTGAGGGGGTGGGGAATGGGCAAAGCTTTTTAGGACATTTCAGCATCCTTGTCTCCTCTTAGTCTTTACCACACCCTTCCCCATGGGCTGGAAGGATGCCATCTCTAAGCTCATTGCCAGGTAGAGGTCCTTGTTCTGATCATGTGGGTCACAGCAGACAGACTGTCTGGGAAATGTGACTTGTGTCTCAAGCTCATGTTAGGGGCAATGTGTCCTGGTGCTGCCAGCCTGGAGCCCTGGGCTCTGCTGCTCCTCGATGCCCACGGGTTCTATGAGCTTCTGGGGCCCAGGAAAGAGGCAGGGCACTGATAACCTGTCTGCTTCCCCGAATCCAGCCAACATTGGTGCTACGACACAAGCAGGAAAGGAATAATAAGAAAAAAAATGACTCTCAAATCCCCCTTAATCAAAGCATTTGAAAGGGCCTGACATGTAGACATTGTGCTCCAAATTTATTACTGTAACAGAACTTGGGTAATGCTAATGAAATTGCAAGCCAAAGGAACACAATGCACTCTTTATGGAAATGCAGCTCTGTCTGCAAGGAGAATACGACGGGGCCTGAGTGGATGAAGGACTTCGACAGGTCGGGGTTTGCTGCTGTCCCGTGACATCATCAGGCCCCAAATAATGGCAGTATGGCAGCTTTGGAGGAGGGACCCTCCTCTCAGACTTTGATGGACCCTCAAGCAAGCGTTGCTGTAATTTGCTGTACCTATGTTTCCTGCGGGCATCCATGCATTTGGGAACAAGAGGAGGAAGTGCTTATACAATAAGCATTAATTGAGGGACTGCTGACAGAGTCAGTTCCTAGGCAGGTCAATAAGAAGTCCAGGGTCCCTGAGGAAGAGAAGGGGATGTGAGGCTCTTGAAGTGGAGATAGGGGTCTGGAATTATCAAGGAGGAGGAAAAGACAAACATCTTTTTTTTTTTTTTTTCTCTCTACATTCTTTGGTCTTAGTCACAAAAAAGGTTTTTTTTTATTTTTATTTTTTTCCTTTAAGCCCTGAACTGATGATTGCACAACAAACAACTCAGTTTAAACTCTGTACTAAGCATTATATAACAATGTATCCTGCTTGAGGACAGTTTCTCCTTCCTGAAAAGCTTCTGACTAATCCTGTTATTTTAAAATGTAAATTATGGGAGTGGGTCTAGTAAGATCTTTACAAGCTTGAGACGTCCTTCTGATTTATTGTAATAACTAATTTTAAAAGTATATAACTCCTTTGTTTAGACTAGCGAGGGGGGCGCTCTCCATCCCCCTTCTGATGTCTATGTCAGAAGCTTTCTCTGTCCCTTTTTATACTTTAATAAAACTGCTACACAAAAGCTTTTGAATGATCAAGCCTGGTCCCTGGTCCCGAAGCTAAGTCTTCTTTGAATATCACAAATCCGACACTGTTCACTGTAAGCAAACTATCATCTTGGGGCTTGTTGGGGATCTTCAGGACAAGGTAAGAACACTGAGAGCTCTAGACTCTGTTTTCTCAGTATACACATTTTCTGCTTTACTTTACTAATTCTTCTGTGTGCTTGTGTGAACGAATGACATGTCCTGCATGAAGCAAGTGAGGAGCCCTGCTCTGCAGCTTTGCGGTGCCTCATAATGACTGGAGGCAGCTCCAGAAACGGGAGCCTTGTCAGGGGTTTATAGTGACCTGCCAATGTCAAGAGACACCCAATGTCTTCGCGAGGGAGTGGCCAGAGATGGGCAAAGTGTGTGGATTGAACTTTCCTTTCTCCGTCACCTTTTCCTAGTCTCTGATCATTTGGTAATTGCGTGGGGAATTAGAACTAATAACCTAATCTATCAGATCAGAGACTTCCAAGGGACTCGTGATCCATGCTATTACTATGTACTTTTACTTAGACCCCAAGTATGGAAGCGCCTAGCCTTGCTAGGAGCAGAAAGTTACAAGAGCATGTTTGGGAGCCAGGCGGAGCTCTAGCTCCAGGATCGTCTCTCAGTCTAGAGGTCAGTGTCTTGGCTGCCTGCCTCAGGGGCCAGCGACCTGAAAGTGAGTCTTTGTCATAGCTGTGGCTCTGATCTAAGTGGACAGAAGCATTGCCGGTGACCATGAGGTTTCTGAGGATACAGATCAGGAATTTCAAGATGTGGTTGCATTGGGATTACAATGGGCTTCTTCTTTCGGTAGTGCTAGCTCTCAGCAGACCAGAGAAGGCTCTCCGATGGCTTTTGTCTCAACTCCCTAGATGTTCCTTTTGTGTAATCTGTGGAAATCAACTGGCCCTCGTAGCTTGAGGACAAAAATCACTTTTTCTCGCTGGCCGATCCTTTTGCTATCACATGTACTAGCATGGTGACAACTCAGAAGGGACATGTTGGTTGTTGTTTATCCCTTTATGACTCACCATTTCTACTGCAGTCAGGTCTGTACTCAGGAATGTGCACAGGTGCACGTAATGTGGATGCTTCCCCCAGTTGTCTAGCTTGGGAGGCATTCCAGAAAGCTGCTCTGTCCCATCCCAGGTGGCATCAGAGGAAAGGGACAAATCAAACAAGGGTCTTGGTGATCTGAAACTAAGACAGTTTGGGATTCCATCAGGTCTACTCCTGGTGATCTCCACCCCGCCTGCAAATAAGGCGCCTGTGTCAGTCAGGAGCAGAGTAAGTCCAACCAGGAAAGGAAAGCTTCAGTGGAAAGTCTGTCTACACCCCCATCTAGAGCAGGGAGGGGCACCTCCAGTGGAAGGAAGCCACGGCTGTGGATGGTGCTTTTTTCTCTTTTACAGATAGGAGCTATCTGCTTCAGAACCACTCCTTTACAATGTATTAAAACAACTACAACAAAACAGAACAAAAAAAACTGGGAAAAGTTTGACCCCTAGGCTTTTAAAAAGACCCACCTGAACTTCTGTGATACTAAATGGCCACAGTATCCTTTGGAAGATAGGGGAATACTGGCCAGTTGAAGGGTCTCTAAATTGTAATATTGTTTTACAATTCATTAGATCAATTCTGTAAAAAAACAAAAAAAAAAAACAAAAACAAGGGAAATGGCTGGAAGTTTCCTATGTGTTGCTCTTTGAAAGACATGCCAGACTTAAGACCTAAGGGTGCAGGTTTGGTTGTGAAATCTTCAGCTCTCTCCTGCACTTTGCCCCTGTATAGAGCTCCCAACTGAATAGGCTGAGGATCAGGGCCCCTTTCCAGGAGGGGTTGCCTGTCTTGGTAGAAATTCAAACAGTACCAATTCTGGTCAATATTATTTAGAGGACCCAAAAGGTACATAGAAGCCTTTATGGGACTAACTTTACTTTATGACCTTATTCGGAAAGATGTCGTGAGACAGACACTGATGCCCAAAACTTGAGTTTGGGGGAAGCTACTACTTTTGGAGATGAATGGCTTGAACATGAGACAAGGGGAAGGAGGGAACATGAAATCACCCTCCTTCCTACTGTGAGCCAAGCAGTTCCCATAACAGTGCCACTTTGTCCGATGGATTCTTAAAGGACTCAAGCAAGCACTCACTAAGACTTCAGACTATGCTAAGCTGGCTGACATAGAATAGAGAGAGAAGGGAACACTTGGTAAATTCCTAGATAGACTATAAGAGGCTCTCTGCAAGTTTATTGATGTTGATCTTCAAAGTTCAGAGGGAGGAATGATCTTAAAAAAATAATTTTTCTCACTCATTTGGCTTTAGATATGTTCCATAAGCTACTAAAACAGGCATTTGGACCAAATCAGTCATTAGAAAAACTGTTGCAGCTGGCTCAGTTGGTATATTATGGTAGAGGATATGAGGAGGAAAATAGGAAAAAGAAAAAAAGAAAAAAAGAACCAGGCAAAAGACTGAAGCCCCAACATGGCTGTTAGATCTGCTCTGAAACAGCTTGAGGCAAAATGCCCAGAGGAGCGCAGGTGAAAAGGGATGGACTTCTTATTACTGTGGGAAGGAGGGGCATCTCAAGTGGGATTGCCCTCGGGCATCTAAGACACCCCTTGGCTCCATGTCCAGTCTGGAAAGGACCACATCTGAAGAGAGACTGCCCCCAGAGGTATAGGCCCCAGGTCTTGGGCTCTCAGGACAATCAGGACAAAGGTGCCCGGGGGTCCACACAATCTCAAGTGGGATTGCCCTCGGGCATCTAAGACACCCCTTGGCTCCATGTCCAGTCTGGAAAGGACCACATCTGAAGAGAGACTGCCCCCAGAGGTATAGGCCCCAGGTCTTGGGCTCTCAGGACAATCAGGACCAAAGGTGCCCGGGGGTCCACACAAGCTTCCATCCTAATAACACCCAAGGAACCCTTGGTATTAGTAACTGTGGGGCGCCAACTAGTTGAAGCTCTTTTGGACACAACTTTCTCTGTGCTCACTGAAGCCCCTGGTTCACTTTCCTCCTGACCCACTACTGTAACGGGACACTCAGAAGAAGCCAAATGCTATTACTTCAGTCATCCTTTAAGCTGAAACTGGGACTCTGTACTGTTTTCTAACGAGTTTCTAACCGTGCCAGAGTCTCCCTCACCCTTTCTGGGGAGGGATATACTGAGCAAAGTTCAGGCCTCTGTTTTCATAAATATGGAACCTGCTCTTTATATTGAACAAAATGTAAATTCTAAAGTGTGGGCTGATGGAAGAACTGTGGGCTGAACACAAAATGCTGTTCCTGTTGTTATTAAGCTCAAAAGACCCTCACCTATTCCCACATCAAAAGCAGTACCCACTAAAGCTCAAAGTTAAAGAAGTGGCATGACCAGTGTGTGCTCTTGGAAAAACTCTATTAGCCTTTGCCCTGCTTCATTCTGTACTTCAAGGCCAAATTTGCCTGATACTCCAAGTGTTTCTTGACTTCCTACTTTTTCTTTTCTTTTTTACCTGAAGAAAGGCCATGCCAAAAATGCTCAAACTACCGCACAATTGCACTCATCTCACATGCTAGTAAAGTAATGCTCAAAATTCTCCAAGCCAGGCTTCAGCAATACATGGACTGTGAACGTCCAGATGTTCAAGCTGGTTTTAGAAAAGGCAGAGGAACCAGAGATCAAATTGCCAACGTCTGCTGGATCATTTAAGAGGCAAGAGAGTTCCAGAAAAACATCTATTTCTGCTTTATTGACTATGCCAAAGCCTATGACTGTGTGGATCACAATAAGCTGTGGAAAATTCTGAAAGAGATGGGAATACCAAACCACTTGACCTGCCACTTGAGAAGTCTGTATGCGGGTCAGGAAGCAACAGTTAGAACTGGACATGGAACAACAGACTGGTTCCAAATAGGAAAAGGAGTATGTCAAGGCTGTATATTGCCACCCTGCTTGTTTAACTTACATGCAGAGTACATCATGAGAAATGCTGGACTGGATGAAGCTCCAGCTGGAATCAAGATTGGTGGGAGATGTATCAGTAACCTCAGATATGCAGATGACACCATTCTTATGGCAGAAAGTGAAGAGGAACTAAAGAGCCTCTTGATGAAAGTGAAAGAGGAGAATGAAAAAGTTGGCTTAAAGCTCAATATTCAGAAAATGAGGATCATGGCATCCGGTCCCATCACTTCATGGGAAATAGATGGGGAAACAGTGGAAATAGTGTCAGACTTTATTTTGGGGGGCTCCAAAATCACTGCAGATGGTGACTGCAGCCCTGAAATTAGAAGACATTTACTCCTTGGAAGAAAAGTTATGACCAACCTACATAGCATATTCAAAAGCAGAGACATTACTTTGCCGACTAAGGTCTGTGTAGTCAAGGCTATGGTTTATCCAGTGGTCATGTATGGATATGAGAGTTGGACTGTGAAGAAAGCTGAGCATGGAAGAATTGATACTTTTGAACTGTGTTGTTGGAGAAGACTCTTGAGACTCCCTTGGACTGCAAGGGGATCTAACCAATTCATCCTAAAGGAGATCAGTCCTGGGTGTTCATTGGAAGGACTGATGCTGAGGCTAAAACTCCAAAACTTTGGTCACCTCATGTGAAGAGTTAACTCATTAGAAAACACCCTGATGCTGGGAGGGATTGGGGGCAGGAGGCCAAGGGGACGACAGAGAAGGAGATGGGTGAATGGCATCACCAACTCTATGGACATGAGTTTGAGTAAACTCCAAGAGATGGTAATGAACAGGGAGGCCTGGTGTGCTGCGATTCATGGGGTCATAAAGAGTCAGACACGACTGAGTGATTGAACTGAATCCTTATATTTTATTTTCTGAAATTCCTGAACAAGCCAAATGTTTTCCAGTCATTGATTTCAAGTTTGCTTTCTAGAGTTGAACCTATAGTAAATCATCCTCTGCCTATGACCTTAAGACAATTGAGAGAATTCTTGGGCATTACGGGCCACTGCAGCATTTGGAATCTGGGTTATGCAGAACTTGCCTGGTCTTTATGTAAACTTATAACTGAGACAGCAGGCCCAAACTGACAAGCTGGTTTGGTCCCCAGAGACTCAGAAGTCTTTTAAGTCTCTTCAAACTGCTTTCTTAAAGGCTCACACTTTGAGCTTGCCCACAGGATCAGAGTTTTGTTCATTTGTTTCTGAAAAAAGACTATGGCTACATTGCTTAAGGGTAATTATTACTAGTGTTTTGCTAATGCCTAAAGCTCATAAGTTTATTAATAGGCCAAATCTTACTGTACTGACTTTTCATGATGTATGGTGGATCTTAAACTCTAAAGTTTAGAGTGACAATGGCTCCATCTTTAAAGCTGCTGTACTCAAGAGGTGTCAAAAGTTCTAGCAAAAAAAAATTACCTACACTGTTCCTGGAGACACCAATCTTCAGAAAAAGTTGAAAAGGCTAATGACAAGAGGCATCTGCATAAGCTAACTCAGGAAACACAAGACAGTTTGTTTAAAGTTTGACCCATAGCTTTAATGAAGGCTTGAACTGCCCCTAAGAAGAAGGGACTTCTCTATGGTAGACTGTTTTTTTGCACAGATATTGCCATAGATCCCAAAGCCTGAATTAACTTTTGAATTAACTATGTAACTCAGCTTTCAGCTTTTCAACCTCCTCATCAAATTGAAGGCTTAACATGGTGGGTTTCTCCACTTCAAGGAAAGGACTTTTATCAGCTCTTCAAATGCCTTTCCCAACAATCATATGTGATGCATCTTCTTGATCTGATGACGTCGAACAATCCTAAGATGGACTGATGTAACTTATGGACATAATGTAATTTTTAATTTTGATTATGTTTTTACTTTTACATAAATACTTAATGACTATTTTGCCTTATACCTGTAACTGGGTTTGTTTCTAACTATCTGAAGGCTTTTAAGTTACAAATGGTTGTCCAGGCTCCTACAAGTGCCACAACCTCCTCCAACTATTACTTGGGGGCCCTGGATCAGAGACCCTCAATATGAAGGTTAGGAGAATATGTTGCCTCAACAATTTAGGGACGATGCCCTTTGACAGTAGGAAGTAGTTACGGAATGAAAACAATGCCCCATTCCTTTGGCAACATAATTCTCCTAAAAGAAAATGGGGGAGGGATGAGAGAGTCAATTCCTAAGCAGGTTGATAAGAAATCTGGGATCCCTGACAAGGAGGAAGGGGCCTGGGGCTCTCAAAGCAGAGACAGAGATCTGGAATTCTCAAGGAGGAGGTAAGGACAAGCATCTCTTTTTTTTCTCTACATTCTTTAGTCTTAGTAACATAGAACACAGAAAGTTTTTTTTCTTTAAGCCGAGAACTGATGATTACACAACAAACAACTCAGTTTAAACTCTACTAAAGATAATATCACTTCATGAGAAATAGATGGGGAAACAGTGGAAACAGTGTCAGACTTTATTATTTTAGTATTATTAGCTCCAAAATCACTGAAGATGGTAATTGCAGCCATGAAATTAAGAGATACTTATTTCTTGGAAGGAAAGTTATAACCAACCTAGATAGCATATTAAAAGGCAGAGACATTACTTTGCCAACAAAGGTCCGTCTAGTCAAGGCTATGGTTTTTCTAGTGGTCATGTATGGATATGAGAGTTGGACTCTGAAGAAAGCTGAGCACTGAAGAATTGATGCTTTTGAACTGTGGTGTTGGGGAAGACTCTTGAGAGTCCCTTGGACTGCAAGGAGATCCAACCAGTCCATTCTAGAGGAGATCACTCCTGGAAGGACTGATGCTAAAGCTGAAACTCCAATACTTTGGCCACCTGATGCGAAGAGCTGACTCATTGGAAAAGACTGATGCTGGGAGGGATTAGGGACAGGAGGAGAAGGGGATGACAGAGGATGAGATGGCTGGATGGCATCACTGACTCAATGGACATGAGTTTGAGTGAATTCCGGGAGTTGGTGATGGACAGGGAGGCCTGGCGTGCTGCAATTCATAGGATCGTAAAGAGTTGGACACGACTGAGAGACTGAAATGAACTGAACTGCAGGATTATATAACAACAATGTATCCTGCTTAAGGACAGTTACTCCTTCCTGAAAACCTTCTGGCTAATCGTGTTATCTTAAAATGTAAATTATGGGAGTGAGTCTCCTAAAATCTTTACAATCTGAAGATATTCTTTTGATTTATTGTTATAACTAATTTAAAAAGTATATAACTCCCTTGCTTAGACTATAGAGGAGGGCACTGTCCATCCCCTTCTGATATCTGTATCAGAAGCTTTCTCTGTCCCTTTTCATACTTTAATAAAACTCCTACACAAAAGCTCTTGAGTGATCAAGCCTGGTCCCTGGTCCAGAAGCTAAGTCTTCTTCAGAGATCACGAATCCAACACTGTAAGCTATCACTGTCAGCTATCACTACCACGAGCCAAGATCTACACATTTTGTTTTATCTAATCCTCACAATATTTTCACCATCCTCGCTTTGTAGATGACATAATTCAAGCTCATTGTTGTTATTCAGTAGCTCAGTTCTGTCCTACTCTTTGTCACCCCCATGGACTATAGTGTGCCAGACTTCTCTGTCTTTCACTATCTCCCAGAGTTTGCTGAAACTTATATTCACTGAGTTGATGATGCCATCCAACCATCTCATCCTCTGTCGTCCCCTTCTCCTCATGACCTCAGTCTTTCCCAGCATCAGGGTCTTTTCTAATCAGTCAGCTCTTTGCATCAGGTGGCCAAAGTATTAGAGCTTCAGCTTCAGTATCAGTCCTTCCAGTGAATATTTAGGGTTGGTTTCCTTTAGGATTGACTGGTTTGATCTCCTTGCTGTCCATGGGACTCTAATTTCTACTCAAAGCTACAGGACTTGCAACTAGGCAGAAACTTGAATTCTGGTCTGTATAACTTGAAAGCTTGGGCCTTCCTGGTGGCTCAGCTGATAAAGAATCCACCTGCAATGCAGGAGACCTGGGTTAGATCCCCAGGTTGGGAAGATCCCCTGGAGAAGAGAACGGCTACCCACTCCAATATGCAAGAGCTTCAGCTTCAGTATCAGTCCTTCCAGTGAATATTTAGGGTTGGTTTCCTTTAGGATTGACTGGTTTGATCTCCTTGCTGTCCATGGGACTCTAATTTCTACTCAAAGCTACAGGACTTGCAACTAGGCAGAAACTTGAATTCTGGTCTGTATAACTTGAAAGCTTGGGCCTTCCTGGTGGCTCAGCTGATAAAGAATCCACCTGCAATGCAGGAGACCTGGGTTAGATCCCCAGGTTGGGAAGATCCCCTGGAGAAGAGAACGGCTACCCACTCCAATATGCTGGTCTAGAGAATTCCCATGGGCTGTATTGTTCATGGAGTTGCAAAGTGTCAGACACTATTGAGTGAGTTTCACAATTTCAAAGCTTATACAGTTTAGCTTGCACTCATAGATCATGCAACAATTTTGTTTCTAGATTTTGGGGACCCGTGTCCATAATATTTCTTGTGAAATCCTTCTGCCTTCTACACGTATTGGAGGTTGGAAATGGAAAACATTGTCCTCAAATCCCCTTTCATGCTGGGTTTCTTTCTACATGAATGGCAGGGTTTCTTAGTGAATTAATTAAACAATTAAACTCATGTTTATTGAGTGCCTACTGTTTGCTGTGAACTGTAAAAGGTGCTGGCACTGTCATGTGAAAGAAGACAAATACAGCCTGTTCTGGTAAAGGGAATAACTAATTAAAAAGGCATTAAGGAAGTAGAATCAAAACAGGTAATTATAGCTTATGAGTAGTGCTAATTGGAAAAAAAAAATGTACTTGATAAATAAGAGGGGAGCTAGGACAATGATTTTAAATTGTTTGCGTTGGAAGCTCAGCCAAGGCCTGTAGGATGAGAAGTAGCCACTTGATTACAAGTGAGAGAAAAGAGAAATCAGGCAGTAGGAACAGCATGTGCAAAGGCCCTGGGGTGAGAAACTTCTCATCATGTTTAAGCAGGGAAAGGGGCTCTAGAAGCTGGGCAGATGAAATGGAGGGAGACTTGCATACTCCAAAGGAAGAAAGTACAGACTGAATAAAACATGCTCCTTACTGAACGTGCTATGGAATCTGGATGTGGTTATTCTGGTTCTTCCCAGGTGGTGGAGTGGTAAAGCATCTGCTCGCAATGCAGGAGACACACAGGAGACCCGGGTTTGATCCCTTGAGAGGGAAATAGCAACCCACTCCAGTATTCTTGCCTGGGAGAATTCCATGGGCAGAGGAGCCTGGGGGGCTACAGTCCATGGAGTTGCACAGAGTCAGACATGACTGAGCACATCTATATAAGCAACTAAAGGATTTGCAACATGAAAGCTATATTATCTGATTCAGTGCTTATAATTATGTTCTTAATAGAAAAACATCTTTGTTGCCCAAAACTCAAACAATAAGCTTTTACAATAAAAATATCTCTTTCTTATCCTTCTCCTTCCTTTCCCCTCCCAGGCTGTATATCATTCTGAATATATTTCACACATATAATGTAAGTACAATATTTATATATAATATATTTTATATATATATAATACACCCACACACACACCATTCTGTAGCGTGCCCTGTGTTGTGTTTTCTCTCTCATTTTATACCTTGGAGAGTATTATATTTTGATATATATAGAACCACCTTGCTCTTATAAGTGCCTTGGGCTGGTCAGCATAGCGTGGCGGTTAAGAACAGACTTTGGAGCCAGGTTGCCTGAGTCTAAATTTTGTGTTACTTACTTAACTTCTTAACTTTTCTGTACATTTGTTGACTTACTTAACTTCTCTGTACACTGGTTGACTCATCTAGTAAGCTGATATGAGGAGTGCCCCCCTCATAGGATCCTTACAGGGCTGAAATGAGCTAATGCGGGTAAAGCATTGGAAGTGACAAGTGCCCATGTGTTATAAATATGCTCCTGTTGTTATAGATGCACCAACTCTCTGGTGATGCTCATTTAGGTCATTCCCAGGATTTGCTCTTATAAATGCAGAGTGAATATCCTTGATGTGTGCCATTTCACTCATGGGCTTATATATGTATAATAAATACCTAGAAATAAAATTGTTGAGACTAGGAGAGGTGTCATTGTAATTTTAATAGATATTGTCAAATTCCTCTTCACAGGTTTTTTAATTTACAAGTGCACCCCCAATGTATGCCATCAAACTTCTTGATATTTACCTACCAGATAAGTAAATAATAAGAGTATCAGATTGTAATTTATTTTCTATTTCCCTTAATTTGGTGGAGTCTGGGCATCCTTTTTATACTGAGTTATTGCATTTATCTTTTGTAAACTCTCTGCTCTGGATCTTTGCCCATTTCCTTTCGTGTTGATCTTTTCTTTATTCAGATATATTAGTTAGTGGGTGAGGGTACAGATTTTGGAGGAAACTTAGGTTAGAATCACGGTTCTGCCTCTTACTAGCTGTGTGATTCTGGGCAGTTTAACTGTCTCACCTTGCCTCAGTCCTCTCTGGATTGCACAGTGTCTATACCATATAAATATATTTTTTTTACTGGAGTATAATTCCTTTACAATATTGTGTTAGTTTCTGCTGTACAATGAAGTGAGTGGGCCATATGTACACATATATCCCCTCCCTCTTGGACCTCCCTCCCCTCACCCCACCCCTCTAGATCATCGCAGAGCACTGAGCTGAGCCTCCTGTGCTATACAGCAGCTTCCCCTCAGCGATCTGTTTTACACATGGCAGTGCATATATATCAGAGCTGCTGCTGCTGCTGCTAAGCCACTTTAGTCGTATCCAACTGTGCAACGCCATAGACGGCAGCCCACCAGGCTCCCCCATTCCTAGAGTGGGTGGCCATTTCCTTCTCCAATGCATGAAGGTGAAAAGTGAAAGGGAAGTCGCTCAGTCGTGTCCGACTCTTCGCTTCCCCATGGACTGCAGCCTACCAGGCTCCTCCGTCCTGGGATTTTCCAGGCAAGAGTGCTGGAGTGGGGTGCCATTGCCTTCTCCATATCAGAGCTACTCTCCCAGTTTGTCCTCCCCTCCCCTCTGCCCTCCCCACACCCACATGTTTGTTCTCTATGTCTGCGCTGCTATTCCTGCCCTGAAAATAGGTTTGTCTGTACCCTTTTTCTAGATTCCACACTTAGGTGTTAATATACTATATTTCTTTTTCTCTTTCTGTTTTACTTTACTCTATAGGACAGACTCTAGGTCCAGATGATCGCAGTAAATGAATAAGAGACTGGATAGACAAATGGACGATGGATAGACGTATTTAAAATAGAACACCCGCAAGCTTCAGTGACTAGTACAGGAAGTGACTAGTTCAAAGCACAACCTCTGTGGCAATACCTGCCAAGTTCCCTGAGTTTTGCCTGTTTCCAACTTTGGACAAATTGGAAGAAACCAAATATGCTCCCCTATCTGGTCACCTAGTGTGTCCTCCTTCTAGCTGGCCCACCCCAGGTTGTCTACACCAGTAACTTCCAGTCAGGGAATCTGAAGCCTTCCCTCTTTCCCAGTACACGTTTGTGACTGCCTCCTTTGCCATAACAAGTTCTGAATAAATTGCTTTTTTCTCCTTTGGGTGGTCTTCATGTATTCCCAAAACTCAGCTCAGTTCAATTCAGTAGCTTAGTCGTGTCCGACTTTTTGCGACCCCATGAGTCACAGCACACGAGGCCTCCTTGTCCACCACCAGCTCTGGGAGTTCACTCAGACTCCTGTCCATCAAGTTGATGATGCCATCCAGCCATCTCATCCTCTGTCGTCCCCTTCTCTTCCTGCCCCCAATCCCTCCCAGCATCAGAGTCTTTTCCAATGAGTCAACTCTTCACATCAGGTGGCCAAAGTACTGGAGTTTCAGCTTTAGCATCATTTCTTCCAAAGAAATCCCAGGGCTGATCTCCTTCAGAATGGACTGGTTGGATCTCCTTGCAGTCCAAGGGATTCTCAAGAGTCTTCTCCAACACCACAGTTCAAAAGCATCCATTCTTCAGCACTCAGCCTCTTCACAGTCCAACTCTCACATCCATACATGACCACAGGAAAAACCATAACCTTGACTAGACGGACCCTAGTCAGCAAAGTAATGTCTCTGCTTTTGAATATGCTATGTAGGTTGGTCATAATTCACATCCGGTGGCCAAAGTACTGGAGTTTCAGCTTTAGCATCATTTCTTCCAAAGAAATCCCAGGGCTGATCTCCTTCAGAATGGACTGGTTGGATCTCCTTGCAGTCCAAGGGATTCTCAAGAGTCTTCTCCAACACCACAGTTCAAAAGCATCCATTCTTCAGCACTCAGCCTCTTCACAGTCCAACTCTCACATCCATACATGACCACAGGAAAAACCATAACCTTGACTAGACGGACCCTAGTCAGCAAAGTAATGTCTCTGCTTTTGAATATGCTATGTAGGTTGGTCATAACTTTTCTTCCAAGGAGTAAGCGTCTTTTAATTTCATGGTTACAATCACCATCTGCAGTGATTTTGGAGCCCCAAAAAATAAAGTCTGACACTGTTTCCACTGTTTCCCCATCTATTTCCCAAGAAATGATGGGACCGGATGCCATGATCCTCATTTTCTGAATATTGAGCTTTAAGCCAACTTTTTCATTCTCCTCTTTCACTTTCATCAAGAGGCTCTTTAGTTCTTCTTCACTTTCTGCCATAAGGGTGGTGTCATCTGCATATCTGAGATTATTGATACTTCTCTTAGCAATCTTGATTCCAGCTTGTGTTTCTTCCAGTTCAGTGTGTCTCATGATATACTCTGCACAGAAGTTAAATAAGCAGGGTGACAATATACAACCTTGACATACTCCTTTTCCTATTTGGAACCTGTCTCTTGTTCCATGTCCTGTTCTAACTGTTGCTTCCTGACCTGCATACAGATTTCTCAAGAGGCAGGTTAGGTGGTCTGGTATTTCCACAACTAGCACATGTTAAATGCTTAGTGGAGACTCTGTTATATAGTAAACATACTCTGTGTTCAACATGACAACTTGTCATCTGTCTGTGATACATGATATTATGAATAATTTTTCTTGGTTTGTGTTTTTCTAGAATGCAGACTCCATGAAGGAAGACACTGCCACTAACACTTTTAAAGATATTCCACAGAACCTAAAGTAATGATTTACGCATAGACTGAACATGTGGATTGAAGAATCAAATGAATCACCCGGTAGTTCAGAGGATAGTCATATTTGTCTCTTGGAATCTGAGGGATGGGCTTCTCAGGTGGCGCTAGTGTAAACAGCCTACCTGCTAATGCAGAAGGATGTAAGAGATGCAGCTTCCATCACTGGATTGGGAAGATCCTCCGGAGGAGGAAATGGCAACGCACTCCAGTATTCTTGCCTGGAGGGTCTCATGGACAGAGGAACCTGAAGGGTCCCTACAGTCTATAGGGTTGCAAAGAATCAGACAAGACAGAGCAACTGAGAATGCACTCATCTGAGGAACATTGCTTCCAGGATCCCCAAGGATACCAAAATTCAAAGATGCTCAAGTCCTCTATAGAAAATGGCATAATGTTTGCATATAACCTACACACATCTCCCCATATACTTTAAATCATCTCTAGATTACTTATAATACCTAATAGAGTGTAAATGCTATGTAGATAGTTGTAAATATGATGTAAATGCTATGTAAATAGTTGCCAGAGCTTGGCAAATTCCAGTTTTGCATTTTGGAACTTACCAGAATTTTTTTAAACTATTTTTGACACACGTTTGGTTCCCCAGATGGGGAGCCTAAGATACAGAAGGCAGACTGAAATTATACTGCAGGTTAAAATGTTAAGCCCAAACATGGACAATAGGAAGAATTAGAGTCAGGCCAGTGGCTCCATTTACACTGAAATAGGGACAGAAAGTGGAAGGAAAGAGTTGAAAGATGGGAGGGGATTGTGGGTCCAGATGCGTGAACTCTGTAACCTCCAACAAACATAAAATCATTCTAATTGCCCACCTTATAAACTGAGAATACCAACA
>SJYC01148239.1:0-44165 GCA_006408675.1 Madoqua kirkii
CTTAGGATCCTTCTTCAAAAAATAAACCATCTAGACCAATGGTTTTCACACTTGAATGTGCATTTAGATCACCAAGATTTTGTTAAATGCAGATTTTCTTATTCAAGTTCAAAGTCAGTCTTGTGATTCTGCATCTCTAGGACGCTTCCAGGTGATGTTGATGCTCCTTGTCCATGGACCACGAGAGGCTGATGCTGCTTGTCCACAGATCACATTTTGACAAGTGAGGCTTCTAGACTGATATATTTTCCTGTTATGTCACTTAGGTGAAGTAGACAGTGATCTTTCTTAATCTCAATCAGTTTTTTTTTTTAATTGTGAATGATATTTTCAACTGTAGATTTAAAAGTTCTTGACTGCTAGATGAATGGTCAAGACTAGCCCAAAATGGTAATTGTTGCCAGCTTGACAGCAGAGGAGAGGTGCATTTCAAGGGTGTCTCAGAGAAAGGTCCTGGATGAGGGTCAAATTATTGCAGGTTCCGAGTATAGAGTGAGAAAATGTGAAAATAATCCTATGTGTACTTCATCGCAAAGAAAAAAAATTCAAAATGACCTTGTCAAGTCATTCAAACGAATTTGACAAGCTGAAGAAAACTCAAAATGAAGTAGTAAGTAATATGCTCAAGGCCAGGAAACCAAAGTACATAAGACCTGGTTAAGACTGAGAAATTTCATAGGAATGATCTAAGAACACAGAGTCACAAGCTGCAGTTAAATGACAATAGTGAAAGTGAAACTGTTAGTTGCTCAGTCCTGTTCAACTCTTTGCAACCCCATGCATTGTAGCCCACTAAGTGCCTCTCTCCATGGAGTTCTCTGGGTAAGAATACCCAGAGAATGGGTATTACCCAGGGAGTGGGTAAGTCATTCCCTTCTCCAGTGGAATAAGATGCTATAATAAGATGGAAATAAAAGTGCTAAGATACTGTAAAAGTTTAAAGTAATCCTTTTACAAGAGCTTGCCCTGTGCTATTAGGGTTTTGCATGTTGCATTTTAAAGGAGCTCCAGAAAAATTGGAAAATTTAAAAGGAGGTAACTGCACAAATCCTTGGGTCAGAGGAATTTCCTCCATCCCTGGAGAGGTCTTCCCTCTACCCTCTTTGCTCAGATTATTTTTTCCCTTCTTCTTTTCATTTATAATATTACATTAAACTGAGTTGCAGAAAAACTCAGATTTCACAGGTTGTGGTTCAGTCACTCAGTCATGTCTGACTCTTTGCATCCCCATGGACTGCAGCATGCCAGGCTTCCCTGTCCTTCACTATCTCCCAGAGTTTATTGAAATTTATGTCCATTGAGTCAGTGATTTCATTGGAGCCACTGTCAAATCTATTGGCTTAGCCATAAAGTACACATGTCTGGAATTCAAGTAATATAAACTAGTAAGTTTATTTAAAAACATTTGAAATGCACTATGTTAATAGGACCAAAAAATAATGTTGGAAGTTGTAGAATTGCCTCATGGCAACAGAGAATCACAAAATTGACCAATGTCTCCAACAGAATGAGCCTGGGAATCAATTCCTTTCTATCCACTGACAGACTCTTGACATGCATTCAGAACTTCAAGCACAAATTCATCAAAGACTACAGGTCCATTGGCCATCTGAGAATTTACGTGGAAAGCCAGAGCTCATGAAAGACCGAAGGACCTCTCATAGCATTTCTTTTCTCAATTTGTTTTAGTCTGGTTTGGGGTGGTTGTGGGGATATTCTCTTTGAGCAGCCAGTGACCTTGTAGGTAAGAGCTTAAGAGCTGAGCTTATTTGGCTCGGTTTTCGACAACAATGACTTCTTTCTGCTCCTTCCCATATAACCAGTGGGTCTTTTGGATTCTGTCTCGTCTAAAACTTCCCCCCATGGAGAAAATTACCTTGTAGAGACACCTGTCATGCAAGTAGCATACTCATCTACTGAAGAAATTTCATTCATTTGCTCATCCATTTGACAAGCCAGTCATTTGAAGGAAAATATCTGCTGAAGAACAGAACACATTTCCATCCACACGTTGCTTCCTCCCTTCCTGCTCAACAAAGAAAACTGCAGCATTTTTTTACTTAGAGGGAAATACAAGTACCTGTAGCATATCTTTGCATGGGGCCCACCACATAGTGGCTAGTTTAGAGGCAGGAGTAGGTGTAAAAGACTGGCTGGAACAGAGTTACAGATGTTTTCAGTTTCTGGAAGACAGTGTGTATGTGGAGACAATGGATGATTAGATAAATGAACATTTTTATTGGTCTCCAATAGTAATAATTGTAGTAAGTCAGCTCCTGTCCTGAGAGCTTGCACTTTTCTCTATTTAGATATTAATTTTTTATATTAATTTATTTATTTTAATTGGAGGCTAATTACTTTACAATATTGTAGTGGTTTTTGCCATGAATCAGCCATGAGTATACATGTGTTCATCAGAATTTTGATCTTATTCTCTTCAGATTTTTGATAAAGATGTTGAGAATCAGAGAAGTTATGAGTTGCTTAAAATCATATAAAGAATAGATACCAGATACTCCATGCTCTTGTTTATTCTTTCCTTCCTTTCTTCTTTGTGCTTATGTGCTCCTCAGAGGCCCAGTTGTGTCCAATTCTTTGAGACCCATGGACTGTAGCCCATAGGCTCCTCTGTCCATGGGATTTTATAGGCAAGAATCCTGGAGTGGGTTGCCATGACCTTCTCCAGGGCATCTTTCCGATCCAGGGATCGAACCAATGCCTCCTGCGTCTCATGCATTGGCAAGTGGATTCTTTATCACTGAGCCACCTGGAAAGCCCTCCTTTTGCTTACTGAGTTCTATTATATGACATACTTTTAAAACAGATGTGAATAAATAAAAAGACCAAGAAGACATGCATCTTGCCCTTTAGGAATTTAGTGTCTAGTGCTAAGGAGAAGCGTTGTGCTCTTGAAAGTATAGTTGTAGACATGTGCAGATTTATACTAGGGATGCAGAGAATAGTGCAATTAATTGCTTCATCTGTGCTAAGTGGAACCAGGAGCGATTTTACAGTAGGACTGACATTTGTATTACATCTTGTAAGGTGAGGTGCTGTTTACAGGTTCATGGTAAACAAGCAGCTGGGATTACAAGAGATATTTTGAGCAGGGAATTTAGTGTTAGAAAAGGGATAATGACTTAACACATGGTTTATTATGAATTGTTAGTGATTTCACGTGGCTGGAGATTAGGAGAGACCGGTGGTCAAGTCCAGCCAAGGTAGGGTCCTGGGCACTGCATTATGGACTTTAGCTTTCAGGACAACATTTCTTGCATTTGAATAAGTATATTCTATTTTTTAAAGGAAAATAAAAATTCCCATTATTCTGGTTATTTTTCATTCCCTCTCCGTCCAGTCTCTATTCTTGTTTGCTGTGCATGCTCCAGGTTCCCTTGTCCTCTGGCTGGGGTGACTGGGGCACTCTCTGGGGTGACCAGAGGGTGATGGGGAGAGTGATAAGCATCTATTTCCCTGCTGCCTCCCTGCTTTGGCGCTGTGTTCAGAAAGGGGTGCAGTGTCTCTAGGTTATTGCTACCATCAGGCACCCCCTCTTCCAGCTGCTCTGGCCCCCTCTGCTCTCCAGGAGACCTCTCTTTGCCCTTTCAACCCACTGCTGCTAGTTCTTGGATTCCTCACCAGTGTTTATTGGTGCTATTAATCTGCTCAAACCCCTTCATTAAGTTACTTTCAGATCAACTCTTCCACAGGGGCTCTCTCTCTGCTGGGAGGACCCTGATTGTCATACCCATCCACTCTCAATGTTGATGAAACATTTTTATTGTAAAGCAGCTTTTTATTTACCAACATACTCAAGGATGCCGTCCTTGTAGCTCTAATAGCACAACAACAACAACATCAAAAGAAATGCGTAACTAAATCACGTGAAACTAAAAGCCAATAAAGTAAAAATTAAGCAAAGTTAAGACGGTGCGCTAGGTTGTTGGTCTAAATTGGAGGTATGTGTGTGTGATTGATTACTTCAGTGCAGCTTTTGTATTTGTCATACTTTTATTACCCTGTGCAGTGTGATAACTCAATTTCTCCACTGTATCTCTCTATTCAAACTATGGGGAAATCTTCATTCATATGGTAAACATTGAGGTCATTTGACCTTCACTTTGAAAGAAAGCATAATTTATGTCTTGAGTTGGCCTCTGTTCTTTTCTCATTAGCCTTCCGTCTGAAAGAAGTGCAACTTGTCACCATCGTCATTGTAAACACAAACACAGACACAAACACTTTAATTGCTTCACAGCATTCTGTTCAAGGTGAGTATCTTGGTGACCCTCAAAATGCCTGGGTAAATTTTCATATTATCAGAAATAAAAGCATACACTAAAACTTTTAATATTATTGAATTCTGTCTGAAGACCTCCAGGTATCAGATGCCTGAGTTCAACCGGGGCATCATCAAAGATCCACAGGGGACCGACAGGATTAGAGATCTGAGTGGTGCGGAGGGGAGGATGCTGGAGGCAGAGGGACCGGGTAGCAGCATCCTCCAATCCAGGACTCCTTTGCGTACATCAAGGCCAGGTGGCTCAGTGGCCAAGAATCTACCTGCTGATGCAGGAGATGCAGGAGGTGTTGGCTAGATCCCTGGTCTGGGAAGCTCCCCTGGAGGAGGATTTGGCAACCTATTCCAGAATTCTTGCCGAGAGAATCCCTTGGACAGAGGAGCCTGTTGCTTCATAGTCCACGGGGTCTCAAAGAGTCAGACACAACTGAGCAAGAGAAATAGGTTTCTGCTATAATAGTAAAATGTGATTGAGAGTGAGCAGTAAGGTTTCATCCTCTCTCCTCATCACCCCACCCCAAGTTAATCAGATCACATGCCTCATCTTTTTCCTGAGTGAGGAGGAGTACTGCAAATTAAGAGGGCAAAAACTTGAGGATTGATGATTGGGCAATGATACAGAATGAGTAAGACAATTTATCCTCAAAAGTTAAAAAAACTCTAGTTCAAAAAGATACATGCACCCACCGTTCATGGAGGCACTATTTACAGTAACCAAGACAAGGAAACAACCCCAGTGCCCATCAGGAGACGACTGGCTTAAGAAGATGTGATCCAGATGAATATTACTCAGTCACGCAAGAGAATGTAATATTGCCATTTGCAGCAACACGGATGAGCTTAGAGGATATTATATTTCATAAAGTAAGTCAGAGAAAAGCAAAAATTATATACTGTCACTTTCATGTGATAGCTAAAAAAATACAAATAAATATATATACAAAACAGAAGTTCACATACATAGAAAGCAAACTTATGGGAGTTCAGGATGGGGGACACATTATACCCGTGGGTGATTCATGTTGATGTATGGCAAAATCCACCACAATAGTGTAAAGTAATTAGCCTCCAATTAAAATTAATTAATTTATAAATATAAGACAACAAACTTGTAGTTACCAAAAGGGAAAACAGGAAGGGGTAAATCAGGAGACTGGGATAACAGATGCAAACTATTATGTATAAAATAGATAAGTGACAAAATTTTCCTGTATGATGCAGGGAACTATGTTCAATATCTTATAATAACCTATAATGGAAAATAATTTAAATATATATGTATATATATATATAATTACTAACACAATATTGTAAATCAAGTGTACTTTAATAAAGTATATTAAAAATGGGAAACTAAGAACAGAAAGGTAATAATGAGAGAGAGTTGGTGATTCATCAATAGAGCAGTAGGAAAATCACTCCACAGAGTTTGGAAAGCCTGCACCTTTGGGATTCATTCATTTCTCTTCTCTATACAGTGGGAGAGGGGGACTGAATTTGATGATTTTAAAGAAGCTGCTGGAGCACAGTTGTTATTGTTGTTTTAAACATGATGCAACTTAACGCGTGCAAGTGAGTTTGTCAAGAAGTCCTCCATAAATTAACCTTTGAATTGGTTCATAAACAAATCAGAGCTACTCTGTAATGTCAGTCCTCTCAGCACTGGCTGTGCTGTGGCTCCTCTCCTCATGCTCCTGTTTTCTTGGCTGCACGATAAACACACTTCAAGAGGAGGCGAGGGGCTCAGGCTGGCAGTGGAGGTCATAAAGCAGAGGCCTGAAACAGCTCCAGCAGCCGCAGAGCCTCCTGGGCATCCCCTTTGTCAGCCCAGAGGAAGCAAAGCTCCAGGTGAGCTCCCATCTTCTTAGTTACACCCTAATTGGGGTGGCCGTGTTAAAAGAGGGACTCATATTCCTGCTTTCCACTTTGAGAAAGGAGAGACCCTTTGCTGTTTCCCTCTGCACCAGAGGAATGTTGGAGAAGTCATTCTCAGGCCCTCTGTCCAGTCCCACCTCCCCGAAGGAGGAGAAGCCGTGAAGCCAAACATTTAGCCTTGGAGGTCCATCAGTCATCCTTTCTAGGAGGGGAGTTCATGCCGAGAGAGCGGGGATCAGCCCAGCAGCATGGATCGTGGTCTTCAGGGCTTAGGTGTAGTGGGCACTTTCATTTCCTGTCTCATCAAGGTAGGCACACCTGGACAAGGCTGGAATGCAGAGTGGGAAGTAAGATGCTGCGTTTTGGTGTCAACAAAAAAGCTGTATTGTGCAATGGAGTTCAGTGAAAGCCCTGCATTGTGGGGCCGTGGGGTCATTTCTTAGGTTAATAAGGAGAGTGTTTAATTCTCAGGTAGTTGGTGATCTGTGTGTGTCTCCATGTCTCTGGAGGGGATAAGGAGTAACACTGAAAAAGTGAAATGTCAGTCACTCAGTTGTGTCCAACTCTTTGGGATCCCCATGGACTGTAGCCTGCCAGGATCCTCTGGCAGGATGAATTCTCCAGGCAAGAATACCAGAGGGGGTAGTCATTGCCTTCTCCAGAGGATCTTCCCAATCCAGGGATCAAACCTGGGCCTCCCACATTGTAGGCAGATTACCATCTGAGCCACCGGGGAAACCCATAAAGAATAACATTAAGAGATGTCAAAGGCTAACGTACTGCACTTCCGCACGGATCAACCCCAGCCCGACTGCCCATCTGTCAAGTACCGTTGCTATCACTGGAGACTGAGCATACCTCCAGACTTTTTCTGCAGCGACTTCAGCGCACAGTCCAAGCCCACGAGCCGGGCAGTCGGTGCTACCCTGCGCTAATGGGTGCCATAGCGCGCTGGCTAAGCAGACCTCGGACTGGCTGAGCACTGCTAGCTGTCCACTGCCGCCTCTTCTAGGAAAAAAAGAAATCTATTACTGCTGTGCCTGTTCCGCTCCCGGACACAGAGCCAGCAATTACCATTCACCAGGTGGCCCTAAGCTTTTCCTTGGCTTTGGGGGCAGAAGCAAATGACTGAAGTGCTAAGCTCATTAAATCCACCCCATGTGGGACAGGTACGTCATGGGTATTTGCTACTTACTTTCAGGGGACAAATAGCTACCCCCCACCCCACCACCAGCCCTGCTCACTGTGCTCAGATGGAATTAAGGAGCTCATGGCCCTGCGCACAGGTGATTTTCTGGACTCTTGCACATCCTGGCTATGGTTGCCGCGGTGACTGTGCAGCAGGTCTCCTGGCCACGACATGCTGCCCTCTGCCTGCTGGTATCTTGTGCTTTTCCAAATCCTCAAAACCCTCCTGAGGAGCTGGTGAGTTTGCTGGTGAACTCTGTTTCCCACATTTCAAAACTGTTTCCTTGAACCTAACTTGGCTTATGTACCTGCAGATAAATCCAGAAGATTCAGTAATGTTTCCCTGAGCTGTCTGCCAGGAACAGAGAATCCCTCTCTTACATTTGTCCTTGTGTCAAACCCCTACTATTTGGAACCTCCAGGGTCTTCATAGAGACCCTATTCGGGATATTGTTTGTCGCTTTCCTAAACTGTCTCCCTCCCCGGTCTCATCATACTATCTGAGATAGTCATTATTTACATGATAAATACAGTCTCCCAATTTTTTGTGTGTGAAACACACCTCTTTGTCTGTCTAGCTATCTGTCACCTGTCTATGTGTCTTTGTACCAGTCTAGGTACACATGTATTTATTATCTATCCTCATATCTATGTGGTGGTGGTGTTCTAGTCGCTCAGTTGTGTCGGACTCTTTGTGACCCTATGGACTGTAGCCCTCCAGGCTCCTCTATCCATGGGATTCTCCAGGCAGGAATACTGGAGTGAGTTGAGTCTCCTGCCTTGCAGGTGGATTTTTTTACTCCGGAGCATCAGGGAAGCCCTCGTATCTACGTATCTCTGTATGCTTGCTTACATGCTAAGTCACTTCAATCATGTTCGACTTTTTGTGACCCTATACAGCCTGCCAGGCTTCTCTGTCCATGGGGATTCTCTAGACAAGAATACTGGAGAGGGTTGCTGTGCCCTCCTCCAGGGGATCTTCCCAACCCAGGTATCAAACCCAGGTCTCCCACATTGCAGGCAGATCCTTAACCACCTGAGTCATCAGGGAAGCCCAAGAATACTGAGGTGGGTAGCCTTTCCCTTCTCCAGGAGATCTTCCCCACACAGAAATCAAACTGCAGTCTCCTGCATTGCAGGTGGATCCTTTATCAGCTTAGCCACCTGTATCTCAGTATGCTGCTGCTGCTACTGCTGCTAAGTTGCTTCAGTCGTGTCCGACTCTGTGCGACCTCATAGATGGCAGCCCACCAGGCTCCCCTGTCCCTGGGGTTCTCCAGGCAAGAGCACTGAAGTGGGTTGCCATTTCCTTCTCCAATGCATGAAAGTGAAAAGTGAAAGTGAAGTTGCTCAGTCGTGTTTGACTCTTCACGACCCCGTGGACTGCAGCCCACCAGCCTCCTCCGTCCATGGGATTTTCCAGGCAAGAGTACTGGAGTGGGGTGCCATTGGCTTCTCTGATCTACCAATCTATCACTTATTATTTCTACACATATGCACATACTAGTACGAACTGTCCATATTTCAAAGCTCCTATCACTATGGGATTCTAGTCCTCTGGAAAGTGGGCCAGATCTATTCCAGCTATTTGCTTCTAAAGTGTCAACCCTCCTACCCCTTCAAGATCGGTAAAGTTGAGACCCAGGTAAAGCTGAAAGCTACCCTGTGCGCTATGCTGGTCTCCCTGCGTGGCTCCCTTCCATCCTTCTCCTGACTCTAAGGCAGAGTTGCTGTTATTATCGATTTTTCTAATATGTGGAAGGAACAGACTTAGACCAACATGCCTGAGGTCAGTGTTAGGAGGAGGTCAAAGCCATGCTCCATGTTCTCTATCCCAGCTGTCTACTGTATCCCGACTCTGGTATCACTCCTGGGGAGGACCCTGGTTTTTGCTTTATTTCTCATTCTTAGAGCAGCAATCTGTCTTCTTCTATTTCTGGTCATTCCAAGCTGAATGTTTGAGCCTAGAATAAAAACTTATCTGCTGCAAATAGTTTCTCAGGGATTAACAAAGAAACAAAATAAAAACAAAACCGAATTGCTCAAAAATATGCCTGCTTGTACAAAGAGCATTTACTTGAAGCTAAACCATAAAATCCTACTTTTTTCTCTTTACAGATGTAATTGTTACATATGTTCATTATGAATTCATAATGAGGGCCCAGAACAGATGGTGCTGACTTAAAATGACATGCAATGCCAGTGATGCTGGTCCATAAGGGGGCTGCTGCTGTCCCTGAAGGCACCAAATGAGGGGGTGGTGGTCAGCAGAGAAGCTCCGAGGCTGGTCTGGCTTGCCTGTGGCCTGGACAGGAGCTGCTGGGCACTGAGGCATATTTGGAAGAATCTTGGAGCAGAATTTGGAGCTAGTCCTGTACTTGTCACAGCCTTCTTGGTGTCCTAAATTATATCCTAGCAGTCAGAGCAACAGGAGCTGGGGACTTATCCTGCCAGAACTGGCTTGAGTCCTGGAGGAGACAGACAGGCTCCTACCTCGTGTCAGAGACCCTCACTGTGGGGGGGTGTGGTCTTCTCCCAGGTGCCCCATGCTTGGGTGATCTGTCTCGTCTGGTGGACTTGGCCTGACTTCTCTTCTGATCTCATTTCTCCTCCCAGTGTGAATATGCTGCGCTTCCTCTTATACCCAAGCCTGGGTGGAGGATGGGGCACTGACCTCAGTAATCTGATGTATTAGTTCATGCTAATATTATGCTAATATCACGGAGTAGAGGTCACACCGTCACATCTCTTACGCCACTTAATCCACACAAGTTTCCAATTATTTGTCATTGTAGGCTTCTGGAATCTCATTCTAAGTGAAAGACACCATGCTTGAATTGAGGTCCATTTGATTGCAAAGCCCATGATTTGTCTAATAGAGCCTCTTGTAAGCATTAAGGTTGGTTAAAGATTAAATTTGTAATCCTCTTCTGCGAGGATATTAATGATTTTTTTCAAGAGATGCTTACAAGTGAAAATCTGAGCTCAGACAGTTGGCTACTGAGGGTGGAACCTCAGTTTTGAGGGGTGAGAGTCATCTCCAGGTGGAGACCATGCAGACATAATCCTCAGAAGACATCACAAACATCGACTTACATTTCACCACGAGCTTGTGTGAGTTCTGCCCTGCTGCCCTTTGCTCCCGCAGATTCCCTCTAAACGGCTGTGATGTCAACTCCAAGGACTAGAGGACCCTTGCAGAGAGTTCTGAGCCATGTGTGAAGATGGAAAAGCACTATAATTCCATGTCCTCTCGCAACTATTCAGGTAGGGTGAATACTGACTGGTTAAAGGCAAGTGAAATCTGGGGAGTGGGCTGTAGCTATAAAGGCCACGTACTTGAACTTCCCTGAAAATGAAAACGCCTTTGAATATTACTCAGCCATCAATAAGAATGAAATAATGCAGTCTGCGGCAACATGGATGGACCTAGATTGTCATACTGAGTGAAGTCAGACAGAGAAGGAGAAAGAGCCTATGACATCCCTCATATGTGGAATCTAAAAAGAAATGATACAAACGAACTTATTTTCAAAGCATAAAGAGACACGCAGACTTAGAGAATAAACTTATGGTTGCCAGGGGAAAGGATGAGGGGCAAGAATAGTTAGGGAGTTTGGAGTAGACATGTACATGCTGTTGTGTTTAAAGTGAATAACCAGCAAAGACCTACTGTATAGTGTAGGGAACTCTGCTCAACTGTTATGCCACTTGGATGAGAGGGGAGTTTGGGGGAGAATGGATACATATACACACACATATATATATAGCTAAGTCCCTTTGCTGTTCACCTGAAACTATCACAATATTGATAATCAGCTATATCCCAATACAAAATTTAAAGTTAGAAACACCTAAGACTCCTTTTGCAGGTTGGAGGAATTAAAAAAAAAACATTTAAGTAGATGAATATCATTTCTGTAATGTACCAACACTGCATCCTACTGAACAAAGAAAGTGAAAGTGTTAGTCACTCAGTTCTGTCCCGCTCTTTACAACTGTGTGGATTGTAGCCCACTAGGCTCCTCTATCCATGGAATTCACCAGGCAAGAATACTGGAGTGGGTTGCCATTCCCTTCTCCAGGGGATCTTCCCAACCCAGGGATCGAACCCAGGTCTCCCTCACTGCAGGCAGATTCTTTATAGTCTGAGCCACCAGGAAGACTACCAGTAAGCCATGTGTGTTTTTCACTAAGGCCCACTTCATTGATTTAACAGATAATTGTGGAGATTTTTGTTTCTGTGAGATGCATCTCACAGACTTCATGCTCTATCATACGATGGGGGAAGAAATAAGCATTTGGTCTCTCTTTTCTCCAGAGACTGTTGGAAGACTTTGTATGGACATAAAGCTTCCTGGAAAGAGGCAGCTATATCACCCCTCACCTGCACCCCAGCTTGGCTGTATCAGAGGATGACTGTCTCTAGAGAAGGGGATGGGGTGTGAGGTCCCAAGGGTTCCATCATTGGCCTTGCATCCTGGCCACCTCAGTCAAGCCCCCACCACCTGAGCCTCAGTCCTCGTCCATGAAAGAAATGAACATGGTGAAATCTCTTCTTATTTCAGAGAAGTGTAATAAGAGCAAATGAGAGAACAGAGTCAAAAGCCTTTTGTAAATTTTAACCTGCTTTGCAGATACCTGCAGCTTCTAGAATATCCTATTAACACAGGGTTTCACAACTTTAGTACTGTTGATATTTTGGGTCAAATCATTCTGTTTAGGGGAAAGACAGCTGTTCTGTGCATTCAGCTCATTTCAGTTCAGTTGCTCAGCTGTGTCGGACTTTTTGTGGCCCCATGGACTGCAGCACACCAGGCTTCCTGTCCTGTGCATTACAGGATTTTAAACAGCATCCCTGTCTTCAACTCATTAGATGCCAGTAATAGGCTTCCCTCCATATACGCTCATCCACCCAGTCTTGACCCCGTCAAAAGTGTCTCTGGACATTCTCAAGTATTTCCTGGTAGGCAAAACATCTCCATCAATTAAGGATGACCTAAGATAAATTATTTAAGCTCTTTGAGCCTTAGTTTCCTCATCTGTGGTATATGAATAATAATAATCACACCAACCTCATCTGTATTATTTATCCTCACTGTGAGGATTAAATGAGAAGATGCACAAAATACAGTCAACAGTGTGCATGGTATATATGGTACCACTGCTGCTGCTAGGTCGCTTCAGTCGTGTGCGACTCTGTGTGACCCCATAGACATCAGCCCACCAGGCTCCCCCGTTCCTGGGGTTCTCCAGGTAAGAACACTAGAGTGGGTTGCCATTTCCTTCTCCAATGCATGAACGTGAAAAGTGAAAAGTGAAGCCGCTCAGTCGTGTCTGACTCTTTGAGACCCTATGGACTGCAGCCTACCAGGCTCCTCCATCCATGGGATTTGCCAGGCAAACGCACTGGAGTGGGGTGCCATTGCCTTCTCCAATACATAGAACATGATCAGGAAATATTTGCTTTTATTTGAAGATAATATCTCTAGTGTAAAGCTGTCCACATAGAAACACAAGCCGGGGAAGTCACCTTTGTTGGCCCCTAACCCTACATTATACTCTATGCAGTGTGCACACAGACTTCCTGCACCATGCCCAAATATGTTCCAATGAGTAATTGTCAGGAAAACAAGATTAGGGTCGGGGGGTGGATAGCAAATGCAGGCTTCCCTGTGGCTCAGAGGGTAAAGAGCACATTGCAATACAGGAGACCCAGGTTCAATCCCTGGGCCAGAAAGATCCCGTGGAGAAGGGAATGGCAACCCACGGCAGTATTCTTTCCTGGAGGATTCCATGGAGAGAGGAGTCTGGCGGCTATAGTCCATAAGGTTGCAAAGAGTCAGACACAACTGAGTGACTAACACACACACGTACTAAATACAGCGGTGAGACAAGTTTGGGAAAGTCGATGTTTTCCTTTTGCAGTATCAGATTTCTTCGAGCTGTTAAGACCCAAATAGGCAAGTGTCCAAATATTTGGTTCACTGTGCAGACTTGTCCACGCTGATGGGCCTGTTCTCCTGGGCACCAAAGGCACCTTGATAAAGGATGTATTCTGCTAAATATGGAAGAGGGCAAAGTTTGCTATTCTTTAAACTAACAAATCAAAGAGGATTGGAACCCTACTAATGGAAAGAAAGTCATGCAAAATGAGCTAAATTGCCCACATTTAGCCTGAGGGAAAAACTGAGACCCAAAGCTTTTGGAGTAGTATTCTGCTCTATCAAGAGGATATTTATTAATATACATATATATATTTATCTTTCTGACTATTAAATCTATTTTCAGTGCAGAAATAGAGATGCAGACATAAAGAATGGACATGCGGAAACAGTGGGGGAAGGGGAAGGTGGGAAGAACTGGGAGATTTGGGTTGACATGTATACACTACCATGCATAAAATACGTACCTAGTGGTACTAGGGACTTTACTAAGCTGCTGTAAAGCACAGGAAGCTCAACTCAGTGCTGTGTTGACATAGAAGGGTGGGATAGAGTGGGAAGAAGGCTAAAGAAGGAGGGGGATGGATATGTACAAAGAGCTGATTCACTTCTTTGAACAGCAAAAGCGAACACAATCTTGTGAAGCAATTATAAAGTAAAAAATAGAAGACAAGATATTCATGTAGGCACATGTAATGCGAAAACTTGATTATAGATTTGAAACAAATATATATAATATATAATGTATGTACACACAGTTGTACACACACACGTAATTTCAGTCACTCAGTCATGTCCGACTCTTTGCAACCCCATGAATCACAGCACGCCAGGCATCCCTGTCCATCACCAACTCCCTGAGTTCAGTCAAACTCACATCAATCAAGTCTGTGATGCCATCCAGCTATCTCATCCTCTGTTGTCCCTTTCTCCTCCTGCCCCAATCTCTCCCAGCATCACAGACTTTTCTAGCGGGTCAACTCTTCCCATGAGGTAGCTGAAGTACTGGAGTTTCAGCTTTAGCATCACTCCTTCCAAAGAACACCCAGGACTGATCTCCTTCAGAATGGACTGGTTGGATCTCCTTGCAGTCCAAGGGACTCTCAGGAGTCTTCTCCAACACCACAGTTCAAAAGCATCGATTCTTTGGCACTCAGCCTTCTTCACAGTCCAACTCTCACATCCATACATGACCACAGGAAAAACAATAGCCTTGACTAGACGAACCTTTGTTGGCAAAGTAATGTCTCTGCTTTTTAACATGCTATCTAGGTTGGTCATAACTTTCCTTCCAACACATAGTTTCCTGACGATGAAAGGAAGTTTTCATTTTCTGTTGACTCCCCTCCTCCATGTCTCATGTGACATCAATGAGAATTTTATTTGTTTTCTCCTGTGTGACTTGGGACCTTTTTACTAATTTGATGAAATTCCACATGATCTCAGGACATGGTCCATGGAAGCAGAGCAGTGAAGTAGTTTATAGAATGTTGCAGAAAGAAACTCCCTTTGTGTTAATATTGGCTCTGGCTTCCTTGCAGAGTTACATTTTATACTGTGCTGTCTGTCTACCAGGAAAGCCTTCACCTCAATTCTAAACTGGAATGGAATGTTAAGATAACTGGCTCAGGGACCGTCCCAGGGAATTGCTCAGAGAGGCTCGGGGGCTGGCCAGAAGGGAATTGAACCCTGGTGAACTCTCCCAGAGCCCTGGGGTTATCACAGCCTCGTAGTGACAGTTGCCTCAAGTCAGAACCCAGCGTCCTTCATAATTGATTTTTCTCTAGTTACAAAACTTGCCGTTCTTGCACTAAGTTTTTCCCCCATGCAACTTGTGTGTCTTTTTAGCTGGAAATGGAAGCGACTGGGAGATGTGATGATCTAGAAAAAGACAACTGCATACCATGATTGTCCTTCCAAGCATCATTTAAATGCTCTGTCTCATTACAGTGCCTGTACCTGGGGATAGTGTCGCACTTTTGTGGCGATGTAGTTACAGCTGCAACGGCACTTCCATTATAAACCCGTCTTCAGGTGCTTGTGACAGCCTTGGGGGAAAATCACTCTTTGGGCTGAAATTTCTCATATCCGTTCTCACCTCCGAGGTGAAATTCTTGTTTAAAAGTCTGGTAGAAAGCTCTGTATCTGTAACTATGTAAGGCTTCTCAAAAGACCCTGCGAGCGAGGCATTAGCTATCAGGAGAGTGAGATTTGGGAAATTCGGGGTCCTCATCTGTGTTCTATTTGGGAGTCAGGTCCCAGGACCACGTTGCGGATTCTGCCCTGGAGTGATACAAGGTGATTTAGCAAGTGAAATTTATTTCTCTGATTCCTGGGTGTTGGAGCGAGTGTGCCCATTCTAGAAGCAGGAGAGTAAAGGAATTCTGCAGGGAACCTTAGATTCACTTCTCTCACATCTGTCTAGGCACCTGTGGCAAAGTGGACACGAGGCTATTGGCAGTGATCTAACCCCACCATCATCTGTGCTGTTGTTCAAATGGCTTTCTCAGCCTGGAATGCCCTTTCTGCCCTATTCTACCAGAGCCCCAATCTTCCCATAAAATCCAGCTCATAGAGCACCTTCTCTGAGCCCCATATGCCACCTGTTGTATCCGTGAAACCCTTCTTGTGATGTATATTTCCGGCATGCTGTCTTCTATTGGATAAGAATTGCTTTGTGACACTGTGTTAGTTTCTAGTGTACAGTGAAGTGAATCAGTTACACGTGTACATATATCCCCTCCCTTGTGGGCCTCCCATCCCCCACCCTCCCACTCCTCCAGGTCGTCACAGAGCACTGAGCTGAGCTTTCTGAGCTTTATAGCAGGTTCCTGCTTCAGGATTCTCTACCTCTACCGGAGTCATTCCCATAACTTCTGCTGCTCCTCTCTTTCAATAGGTCACAAACTTCCTGGGGGAAAGGGACTCGAACTTTTGTAAACACCATAACAGCAGTATTGCTTATTAGATACTCAACAAGTGTTTGTTAGATCAGTTCATTATCACCACTTATGCAACAAACTGTGGAAAATTCTTCAAGAGATAGTAGCATCAGGCCACCTGACCTGCCTCCTGAGAAATCGATATGCAAGTCAAGAAGCAACAATTAGAACAGGACATGGAACAACGAACTGGTTCCAAATCGGGAACTGCTTATTCAACTTCTATGCAGAATACATCATGAGAAACGCTGGGCTGGATGAAGCACAAGCTAGAGTCAAGATTGCCAGAAGAAATACCAATAACCTCAGATATGCAGATGACACCACCCTTATGGCAGAAAGTGAAGAAGAACTAAAGAGCCTCTCGATGAAAGTGAAAGAAGAGAGTGAAAAAGTTGGCTTAAAACTCAGCATTCAGAAAATTAAGATCATTGCATCTTGCCCTATTACTTCATGGCAAATAGATGGGGAAACAATGGAAACAGTGAGAGACTTTATTTGGGGGGGAGTCCAAAATCACTGCAGATGGTGATTGTAGCCATGAAATTAAAAGACACTTACTCCTAGGAAGAAAAGCTATGACCAACCTAGATAGCATATTAAAAAGCAGAGACATTACTTAGCCAACAAAGGTTTGTCTAGTCAAAGCTATGGTTTTTCCAGTAATTATATATGGATGTGAGAGTTGGACTATAAAGAAAGCTGAGCACCGAAGAATTGGTGCTTTTGACCTGTGGTGTTGGAGGAGAATAAGAGATCCAACCAGTCAGTCCTAAAGGAGATCAGTGCTGAATATTCACTGGCATGACTGATGCTGAAGCTGAAATTCCAATACTTTGGCCACCTGATGTGAAGAGCTGAGTCATTGGGAAAGACCCTGATGCTGGGAAAGATTGAAGACAGGAGGAAAAGGGGACGACAGAGGATGAGATGGTTGTATGGCATCACCGACTCGAGGCAGATGAGTTTGAACAAGCTCTGATAGTGACAAGGAAGCTCTGGTGATGGACAAGGAAGCCTGGTGTGCTGCAGTCCATGGGGTTGCCAAGAGTCGGACACAAATGAGCGACAGAACTGAGCTCATGCAACAGTAGCCATATTCTAACACTCGTCAAAGTGATAGCACTCTTGGAGACCCTGAACTCCCAAACCTAAATACATATGACTCTTGCCCTTGGTGAGCATGTGATTTGGGATGTGCAGCAAGAAGGAAGGGAAAACATGAAGAGAAATAGTTATAAGACAAAGCTGGATTAGAACCATGGTGTGCCCGGAGCAGAGTTTCAGCATCAGAATGTTGATGAACAATGCCTTTGTGAATGGAGGGTGTGGGATGGATATACGGTTGGAGGAAGGATCTAGGCTGGGGAGGTCTGTTTGGATCCACTTCACTAAATCATGGAAAGCTTCCCTGGTGGCTCAATTGGTAAAGAATTTGTCTGCAAGGCTGGAGACTATCTGATTCTCTACCTCTACCGGAGTCATTCCCATAACTTCTGCTGCTCCTCTCTTTCAATAGGTCACAAACTTCCTGGGGGAAAGGGACTCGAACTTTTGTAAACACCATAACAGCAGTATTGCTTATTAGATACTCAACAAGTGTTTGTTAGATCAGTTCATTATCACCACTTATGCAACAAACTGTGGAAAATTCTTCAAGAGATAGTAGCATCAGGCCACCTGACCTGCCTCCTGAGAAATCGATATGCAAGTCAAGAAGCAACAATTAGAACAGGACATGGAACAACGAACTGGTTCCAAATCGGGAACTGCTTATTCAACTTCTATGCAGAATACATCATGAGAAACGCTGGGCTGGATGAAGCACAAGCTAGAGTCAAGATTGCCAGAAGAAATACCAATAACCTCAGATATGCAGATGACACCACCCTTATGGCAGAAAGTGAAGAAGAACTAAAGAGCCTCTCGATGAAAGTGAAAGAAGAGAGTGAAAAAGTTGGCTTAAAACTCAGCATTCAGAAAATTAAGATCATTGCATCTTGCCCTATTACTTCATGGCAAATAGATGGGGAAACAATGGAAACAGTGAGAGACTTTATTTGGGGGGGAGTCCAAAATCACTGCAGATGGTGATTGTAGCCATGAAATTAAAAGACACTTACTCCTAGGAAGAAAAGCTATGACCAACCTAGATAGCATATTAAAAAGCAGAGACATTACTTAGCCAACAAAGGTTTGTCTAGTCAAAGCTATGGTTTTTCCAGTAATTATATATGGATGTGAGAGTTGGACTATAAAGAAAGCTGAGCACCGAAGAATTGGTGCTTTTGACCTGTGGTGTTGGAGGAGAATAAGAGATCCAACCAGTCAGTCCTAAAGGAGATCAGTGCTGAATATTCACTGGCATGACTGATGCTGAAGCTGAAATTCCAATACTTTGGCCACCTGATGTGAAGAGCTGAGTCATTGGGAAAGACCCTGATGCTGGGAAAGATTGAAGACAGGAGGAAAAGGGGACGACAGAGGATGAGATGGTTGTATGGCATCACCGACTCGAGGCAGATGAGTTTGAACAAGCTCTGATAGTGACAAGGAAGCTCTGGTGATGGACAAGGAAGCCTGGTGTGCTGCAGTCCATGGGGTTGCCAAGAGTCAGACACAAATGAGCGACAGAACTGAGCTCATGCAACAGTAGCCATATTCTAACACTCGTCAAAGTGATAGCACTCTTGGAGACCCTGAACTCCCAAACCTAAATACATATGACTCTTGCCCTTGGTGAGCATGTGATTTGGGATGTGCAGCAAGAAGGAAGGGAAAACATGAAGAGAAATAGTTATAAGACAAAGCTGGATTAGAACCATGGTGTGCCCGGAGCAGAGTTTCAGCATCAGAATGTTGATGAACAATGCCTTTGTGAATGGAGGGTGTGGGATGGATATACGGTTGGAGGAAGGATCTAGGCTGGGGAGGTCTGTTTGGATCCACTTCACTAAATCATGGAAAGCTTCCCTGGTGGCTCAATTGGTAAAGAATTTGTCTGCAAGGCTGGAGACTACCTGCAATGCAAGAGATGTATGTCCGGTGCCTAGGTCAGGAGGATCCTCTGGAGAAGAAAATGGCAACCTACTCCAGTATTCTTGCCTGGGAAGTCCTGTGGACAGAGGAGCCTGGCAGGCTACAGTCCGTGGAGTCATAAGAACTGGACACAACTTAGTGAGTAAACCACAAAGTCATGAAAAGCTTTATAAGATGCTATCAGTAGAGGTTAATCCAAAGCATTTTCTAGGATGGTTTTCAAAATTGTTCAGGAAATAAATCAACTTGCTTTTACACCTCCAGCAAATGCTAGTCTTTTTAACAATACACCTCAGGAGGGCTCACAGTCTTCCTTAAATGGACCCCCACCAGACTCATGTAAGATTGTTGAAAAGCCAAGGTAACTTTAAACACAAAGTGTGTCTCAAAGTGAGGTTTGAAGTATCCTCCATCCCCCATTTTAGCATCTCTGCTATTCAAGTCTCCCCAGCAATTGATTGCTGGTGTTTTGTCTCTTCTCGTGTCTCTGTTGTATTGAATTTGAGGTCTGTTCTGCCCAGGAGACCCAGCCTGACGGGGAGGATGTGGAAAGTGATCAGAGCCAGGACTTGCTCCTTAATTCCGCCTGCTGTGTTGCTCCCCGAATGACACCAGGAACCAGTGCACAAACGAGCCACTGTGAGTCCTTGTCTTTGTGCGGCGGCTGCGTTTGCCACCTTATTACTGAACAAGCTATCTTTTCGGATAGAATGCCCCTCCGGTCAATTTTCAAATGGATTTGGATGTTGGAAGATCTTCTCAGCTTCTGTGATTAAATCCAACTCAGGATTTAAAAGCAGGCATTCTGCACATGTGGGATAATTAACTAAAGCTTATCCCACTTTATCCCAAATCCCTGTTGACCTATTTTAGGTGTAATGTTTCAAGAGTTGCGATCCAAAGGTGGAAACAGTCAGCCAGCAGCCTCTTGCCACTCCCTCCCATTCCTTCTTCTCTCTCCAGTCCCCCACGTTTCCAACTTTCATGCCTAACTATCCTCCTGGAAGTTAAATTGAGTTCAGCACTCTTTTTTTTAGAAAGCTCACCAGATGCAAACTTGGCACAAGGTTCGCGTAGAGAGCACTGAGACCCAGGGAGTCAAACGGGTCTGCTCACCTTGAGAGCTCTGAATGCTGCCGCCACGTGACCTTGAGTATGTTAGCTGTGCATACTCGGTGCGCTACAAGACTGTTCCTTTCTCCAGGCTGCTAATCACCACCGCCCCAAAAGCTGCCTCTCTCCTCCTTCCTCTGTCTTTGTCCACCTCTCTCTCTCTCTTTCTCACCCTGCATTAACACCTGTGCAGAGTCGAGGGAGTAAAAGGCAAAGAAGTAACAAAGAAACCGAGCAGGAGTGTCTGAGCCTTCAGATAAGACACACTCTTTCACTATGCACTCTATTCTATTCTTAACTCCAGAAGGATAAAAAGAAAATAAACAAGCAAACGACCCTGCTAATTGTACAGTCACAAAATAAGGTGAAATGACATTTAAATGGGCATAGAGAGTTGTCTTTTATACAAAAGTTTCCCCATTGTACAGCAAGCACCTCTTCTTTTCCTTCCTTTCTACTTTTCTGACCTCTGCCGTTATCTCTAGATTTATCAGCCATACTAGATGGCTTTTTCACATCAGTAAGCACCATCCAAAATATAACAATCAGAAAGAATCAGAGAAAATAAATCAATGTCCAAAACAACCGACCAATTTTGGCAAGTACAATTTATTCATAAAAGCTACAGTTCACTGGGGATTCTCTTGTCTTGCATCCACAATGCCCTTGATTCAGATGCCAGCGTGGTGAGCGCCAGGTGGCAGCCAAGATGGGGAGACGAGCATTGTTCCATCCTCGCTGCTTTGTTCTCTTAATGCCTCTGGTCTCCTTCTTTTTAATCTCAGAGGCGCATTTCATTCCAGGAATTCTATAGGATTGTTATCCTAACTAATTGAAGATAGAAATTAAAGTTGAACAGGCCTTGGGTTTTTCGGAGGGAGGAGAGTGGTGCAGGGAAGGGTTTATTAAAAGGAGGGTTGCTGGTCCTGTTGAGAGGCTCACTGCTCCGAGAATTTCCGACGCACCCTCCTGATCATGCGTATCATTGCCCCTCAGAGGTCAACATCATTCACCAGCAGAAACCATCTTAGCAGAAAGGCTCCCATATTTCAGTTCTATATTCTGTCTGGATTAATCGCATATTTTTCCCAAAGGGACTCTCTATGTTTCCCAGCCAACACTACAGATATTTTGTGTCGGATCCCCTTTTACTTTCTAGCTTACACTCACTTTCTTAAGGATTTCGCATCCTCTCTTTTTGGAAGTCTGCTTACGTCTGGAGTCTGAAGGGGAGGCTGTATACCTTACATTTCAGTTAGGGACCTGAGAAAGGTCAACAGGAGAAAAGTAGGGAGAATGATGGAGAGATTTACAGCTAGCCAAAAGTGTGGGTGGGAGACATGGGTGGAAAATGTACAAGAAAAGCATTATTTGACCTGTAAACAAGGGCTCCTAGCCCTGAAAACACAGAGTAAATTGTTCTGCTGACGATAATTAATTAGCAATAATAGTTTGCACTCCTAGCTCACCTTTCATCTGGCAACCTCAAAGCACTTCACAAACCACACTTAATTAGGGCTCTGGCTCCCTGCAGAAGGTGAGCAGGTATTAACTGCACCCTTCATCCTGCGAGGACACAGGTTCAGCGGCCTGTCCGGTGGCTGGTTGCTGTCCAGTGTGGAAGAAAGGAGCCCCCAGTCAGTTTGCCAGGGTCCACGTCTGTGTCACCGAAGTGGCGGGCAGTGACCTGCCTGGGTGACCGGTGTGCACTGTTGCTGATCAGTTGCCAACCTGGCACAGTCAGGCTGTGAGTATAGCCCACTGGTCCTGTCCTCACCTGGGCTGACTAGCTGGCTCGCAGCCTCTTATCAGATCACAGCGTGGAAAATCTCAGCTTCCTGTTCCCAAAGCAAGCTGGGAGGCGAGCTTGCCTGCACAGACAGTATTTAATTTGTGACGGCTTGATGAGGTTAGTCACTTGCTTGTCGCTGCTATGTTCTCCCTGCCGCGTGTTCGCCAGACTTACATTCTACCGGTGCCTTGTCATGAGGGATTGGAGGCGAAAGGAGGGGAGATTCTCCTGGGATGGGGGTGCGGGGTACGCTGCCGCTGCCCTTTTCTGCCCATCCTCCTGTTGGCCCTGGGCTGGCAGCTGCTGCTGCCTGCTTCCCCACCCCCGGGCCCCCCAGATGGAAGGAGGGAAGATTAACTCTCCCTGCATCTCCTGCCAGGGCTGTGTGGTGGATTAGGTTGGCAGACAGACCCAGATAGCTTCATCTTTGGGAGCTGGAAGATTTCTCAAGGTCATTCTGCAATGCACATATGTTTCTGAGTTGCTCTCGGAAGCCAACTGCTAGGTCCACTCAGACCCTGGGTTTCTGACTTATGAGAGATTCCTAAACTCTGTGAGCACTGGCATTGCTTTTCATGTCAAACATTTTGCAGAACACACCTCGTGCAAATTTCCCCACAATAAAACATTAAGGTATTATTAGTCCTTTTAATACTTGTATTGTGGGAAATGCAAAATGACAAACAGCTATTGTAAAATTAGATAATGATCTTATACAAATACACATTTTATTTATGACAGTATAAAATACTCTGGAAAGTAAAATAAGTGTGGATGTTTTTGCAACGCAGATTTTTTTTATTTTTTAGGTGAGAGATGACACTGAATGCACACTCAAATTTGAAACTGCTTACAATAAATATATCCTTCAAGGGCCCTTGGCATGTAGGTTGGAAACTTTTGATTTATAAGATAAAGCAATAAAAATTGGGGATGACTAAACTTGTGAGAATTCTCAGAAATGGACCTAACACCTTCTGGATGATTGGACTGTTTGGCTGAATATTCATGCCAAGGGAGGACCATTTGAGGGAATGCCTTGAATCCTCAGAAACATCTCTTTCATGAGTTTCTTCTACCTTTCATGCACCCTGGATTTCTCTTTAGTGTCTTTTTCCCCACTGGAGATATCAAAGCATTTTTTTTTTTTAATTGACTGCAGTGAGGACTACAAAATCATATGAAACAGAACAATGGTAGAGCTGCAGTGTATCAGAGAGGCTCTAAATTATTGTTTGAATTCTTTTTCTTTTTGTGCATTATCAAGATCTAGAAGGCCAACAAAGAGAGCTAAGGAGGATCCAGGGCTCAGAGAAATTGTTGAAAGGAGAACAGATTGTTGTAAAGCTCGAGCATAGCTTGATGCCATCATGGTGAGCATTTACTGAGCTCCTACTTTGTCAGCTTCTCCACAGAGATAAAATAACAAGACATATGAGCAATGTGTAGGCCACCGCTGTTATTGCTTTCTACACAACAGTAGGGAAGGGTAGTCATGTTTATTCCCATTGTTGAGAAAACACGGCTCCGTGTGGTATGATGTGCTCAAGGTCGCATGTGGGAAAGGGCAGAGCTAGACTCAGGGGCAGGTTTGATTCAGGATGAGATGCTCAGGCTGTGGCTGAGCACACATGTTCTGACAGGGGCTCCCTTGTTCCTACGTGTCACTTGAAAAGCAACTTGCTTCACAGCCGTGGGGGCTCACACTGCTGATGTCGCTTTTGGTAGATGGCTGGCTGCCCCACGTGCACCGGGATGGGAATCACTGGGGGTTCTGCTACCCAAGAAAAGAGGTGATGGAGAGTCTTCCCTTATGGAGTGTTTTCCCAGATGTGGCAACTTGTAGAATCAGAGATACTAGTATCAGTATCAGCTTTAAAGGAAAGATCTATGACGTCAGAGCCAAGTTCGAGGCCGAGATACACCAGTGCTTGACTTTTTGCAGGAAGCCTGACTTCCCTAGACTTCAGTTCTCCTTTCTATAAACTGATGATTCATTCAGTCGCTAGGAAATTGTCTGAGTCTCAATCATTGGTCTAGCCCTGTGTTGGGTGGCTGTTCTCTGCCTTATAAGAACTCAATCCAGTGGCAGATGAATTAAAATGGAATGGTAATTCACTGAAACAAGTGGATTAATGCAGACTGAAAAACCTTTTACGGATGCCTAATGAAATCAAGGAAGGTGTTGCAGAAAAGGTGACATTTGAGTCCAATTTTGAAGACATACAAGGCTTCCCTGATAGCTCAGTTGGCAAAGAATCCACTTGTAATGCAGGAGACCCTGGTTTGATTCCTGGGTAAGGGAGATCTGCAGGAGAAAGGAAAGGCTACCCACTCAAGTATTCTTGGGCTTCCCTTGTGGTTCAGTGGGTAAAGAATCTGCCTGCAGTGCGGGAGACCTGGCTTTAATCCTTGGATTGGGAAGATCTCCTGGTGAAGGGAAAGGCTCTGCACTCCAGTATTTTTGCCTGAAGAACTCCATAGACTGTATATATAGACCACAGGGTTGCAATGAGTTGGACATGACTGAGTGACTTTCACCTTGAATTGATCAGATGAGGAGTTCAATTCCGCTTAATTGGGATGCGCGTGTATGTGTGTGTATTTGTATGTGTGCGTGTCTCTATTAAGTACCTGTGCTAGGTTTTGGGTGAACAACTGTAAATAAGACAGATACCCCATCTCTAAGATGTTTAGTCTGATTAGGGAATGAGGTCACTCAGCATGGAACATTAAAAGCTGCACTGAGCGTACACAGGAGCACCTCCGACTCACCTAGGGCAGGAGGAGAATTTCAAGCAGAGGAATCGGCTGAGTCGAGGTGATGGAGGGCGAATGAGCACCACAGACAGCAGTGCTGTGATGACGGGTGAAATGCAGATGATAAGGCCGGAGAAACTCCTAAGGGGGGGCCGGTGAAGGGTCACCCATGCTGTTGCTGCTACTAAGTTGTTTCAGTCGTGTCTGACTCTGTGCCACCCCACAGATGGCAGCCCACCAGGCTCTCCCATCCCTGGGATTCTCCAGGCAAGAACACTGGAGTGGGTTGCCATTTCCTCCTCCAATGCATGAAAGTGAAAAGTGAAAGCGAAGTAGCTCAGTCGTGTCCGACTCCCAGCGACCCCAGGGACTGCAGCCCCCCAGGGTCCTCCATCCATGGGATTTGCCAGGCAAGAGCACTGGAGTTGGTGCCACTGCATACTTAGTTAGAATTTTACCCCGATGTGATGGAGGACTTTAATCAGGGGAGCAGACTAAAGGAGAGCTTTTGGTGGGAAGAAGGAGGGATTTCTTCTGAAACTGGAAATAATAGCCCAAAGGAGAGAATATGGGGGTAGGACACCCATATGGGAAGTTCTTGCAATGGGAGCAGTAGGTGGGTTGGAAGGTTGAAAACAGCTGATGCAGGAAATGGCCCTGAATTAGAAGACACAGTTCACAGACTGATGAGGTGTGGGGGTAAAAGAAGGACTCAGGGGGAATCAAGTGAATTAACAAGTGGCCTGGGCAGGGTGAGAACGGTTTCTAGTTTTGAAAAGAAGAGAAGGCCTTATGGAGAAGTCCTGAGTTCCCATCTGGATGTATTCAGTGAGGGGCTCGTTGCTCAGGCAGAGGCGTCCACTTGGTCAGGTGGGGATTCGTGGTCACATCTCCAGAGCAAGGTAGGGCCAGAGGTTTGGATTTGGTCAACATGACGATGTGGTACCTGTGGGGATGAGAAGGATGAGAGCAGAGGACCGATGACACCAGAGAAGGGGGAGTCTGGGGGGTTGCATTAAAGTAGATTTGCTGTTAGGAGACTCAAAGGGAAAACCAGAGAGCTTCGAGGAAGATCAAGAATGACTAAGATCCTGGAGGTTAACATAGGATGGGCAGTGAGCTACAGAAGAGGATGGAAATGGAAGCTGAACCATTTGAGGACCTCTGCTGGGCTCACAAAGTACTAGCATCTCCGTTATGCATGTCATGAGGCTGTTCTGTGGGCCGCTGAGCCAACACATGTGAAAACAATAGCCTATGAAATGCTGGACAAAGGTCAATTATGTGCTCGCTGCCTGCATCTCTTCTCCTTCCCCTTCTCCAGTGTCACACACTCCTGAACACTATTTGCAGCTGCCAGCCCCTTCTAGAGAACAAAGCCACCTATATTGCTCATCCACCTCCTCCTATGCTGCTGCTGATTTTTATTTCTTTGTTTTCGCTGTTCACTCTTCCAAGAAAGCCTTGCCAACATCAGCTTGTATCTTATTAACCCCTGAAGATCCTTTGGGACAGATTTTTAGCACCTCCTCCAGGAAGCCTTCACTGATTCTCAGCAGTGGAAACCACTCCCTCATTCTCTCCCACTAGGTACCCAAGGCTGGGTAAAATGTCCCTTCTCTGGTTTTTCCTGACACGCAGTGCCTCTCAGTATCATCATACATTCTGATTCACCATTCACTGTCTGTGTGTGGGTGCATGCTCCGTCATGTCCAACTCTTTGTGACCCCATAAATTGTAGACTGCCAGCCTCCCCTGTCCATAGGATTTTCCAGGCAAGCGTACTGGAGTGGGTTGCCATTTCCTACTCCAGGAGATCTTCCCCATCCAGGGATCAAACCTGCATTTCTGTGTCTCTTGCCTTGACAGGAGGATTCTTTACCACTGTAACACCTTGTGCAGCATATTCATTTAATGTCCATGATCTGTTTCTCTTTATCAGCAACATCTGTGACCTATTGCTCTCAGAGTCCCCACAGTCTAGCTCAATGCCTGACACTTAATAGATCCTCCATGAAGAGCTGTTGAACATGAATGAGCAAATTTGATGCAGACACCCAGGTGCTGTTTCCCTTTTCCTGCAGTCAGAACACTCAACCTCTGAAGAACAGCCCTCAACCACTCACCTAAGAAGCAAAGCATTTGGTGGGGAGCTGTGACCAGACTGGCTGGCAGCGCTAATTAAAACATTCAGCCCACGCATATGTAAATCCAGAAACAGCATGCCAGGGAAGATAACTCCTGATCCGAACTCATCCCCAGAGCTTTTCCTAAACCCAGCTGTTTAGAAGCAATCTGCAGCATGGGCACTTGATAAAATTATTTCTGTTTGGTGAGTGTGGGTGGGTAGGCTGGCGTGTGAAACCAGGACAATCAAGGGGCAGGAGCCGATGGGAAGTTGAATCTCAGGAGCTTTGTGAATGAAAGCACCACGAAAAAAAAAATCCCTAAGGACCTCATCAAGTTTGGAGTTAGAGAACATGAAAAGAGGAGGGCGTATCTGATTGTTACACTCTACTTAGACTCTCAGACTTTAACGCTCAGTGCAGCATCAAGTCAAGTCACAAACACGCATTCGTAGACACAAACCTGAGACAAAGTCTCTTGCAGCCCTTCGCCTTCCAGAGCTGGTATGTAACTCCTTCCAGTCACCAGGTTCAAAACACAGCAAGCCTGGAAGTTTATTTGGCACAGAGGGTTGTCTTGTAACAATCTGAGATGCTATCTTCTGAGAATCTGAGAAGCACGGTGCTTGAGAGACGGACGGAGAGACAGAGATTTGGGTGCTGGTCCAAGCTCTAAGGCAAACTGGCCACGTGATCCCCTGCAAATTCCTTGGCTCCTCCCAGCCCCTGTCCCTTCACCCTTAAAATGAGTGATTTGAAACTAGGAACTCTAGAGATTCTTCTTACACCATGACTATGAAATGTGATTCTCTCAGTGTACAGGTGAGAGCTGTGCTAAGTCCAAGTTCATACAGAGAGGGTGAGTCAGACCCAGACACATCTGCAGGAACACTGTCTCCTAGGTTATGGGTTTGGACCTCCCTCTTCCCTTTAAACTCAGCCCCTGGTTTGTCATGTCCATAGTCCTCCCTCTCCCACCCCGTGTTGTTTACTTGGCTGAAACTCTGTTATCTTCCTTCACCAGGCCTTTGAAGAATCCCTTCTTTCTTGGTCTGGCTTTTGGCCATGTTCCCGGTCAGCTGTGAACAACTGGTCAGGCGATTGCCTGTCTTGTCACGGAGTATGTACGGAGAGGAGAGGAAAAATGGAAATCCGGTACATTTACGCCAGTGCAGCCTCATGGAACCCACACAGCTCTCTGCAGCTGGACACAGACTGGGCCAGGAGAACCATCCAAAGTGCCCTCTGGAAGTGCCTGTGGGGTTTTTCCATCACAGAGTCAGAAGTGGAGGAACTCCCCTCTGCACACAGGGCTCCAGCTTCCAGCTGTCTTCACGCTTCTTTAGACAATGCGAACATCGTCCATTCTTTTCAGCGGCATGGGGGTGGTCAGAGTTCTCAGGAGCTGGGAAGACCAGAAATCCCTCCTGTTCCTGAAGAGAGAAGGCCTGACTCGACGACCCTCTGAGAAGGGTCTTGCTCTACATGTGCCTCTTTCTAGATTCTCAATTGCTATTATTCTAGCGTCAGCCTTCATCATCTGTGTTCAAGGAAGTCAGCAGAGGATCAGCGAATAATGGGACTCCATGGGTGTTATTCAATAGCTGTAATTCATTTAACCAATATTTATTAGGCGACCACTATGTGTCCTTCCTTCTGCTAGATGCCAGGAACACAAAAATGAATAAGCCTTAAACTCTGGCTTTCAAGATTCTGAATCTAGTTAGAGATTCACCTTCATAAAAGCAGTATGAGGTAGGTATTATTGATCTCGTTTTACAGAAGGGGCATCAAGCCCAAAAGTGATTTAATGTATGTCTTAAGGTCATCCAGCTCCTAAGTTAGAAAGTAAGGCTGCAGGCTGCACAAGTTGGTGTATCTGGGAGGAGAAATCCGAGTGAGCGACTTATTCCAAGAATGTGCCAGAGGTCTCCGTCCCACCACTTCAAGGGGACAATCTGGTCTGTGAATTCTCCCTGCTTCCGGTGGGGGGAGGGGGGAAATGATCTATACTCCAGACCTGAAATTTCAAATCAGCTCTGCAGAGAGGAGATAATTATAAACAGGCATAGGGTGAAGTAACTCAGCAAAAGCATAATGAAGCCTACTCTCCGACGCCCTGCTCTGCTCACCTCTCTGATAAGTGCTCACTGATAACTACCTATTACCTCTCAGAACCACAGGCAGTAATTACTAGACAGGAACTTCGTCTGAAAGGTGAGATGAGTGAGATGGGAGCTGGTTTGCTTTGCCTCTCTCTCCCAGGTTCATGTTGCACATCCTTTTTCACCTAAAGGATGGGATGAATTTGGGAATTCTAAGAGCCTTGTGTCCGCTTGCTGAAAAGTCTCAAACACCAACATCCAGTGCTAATACTTACCTATTCCAGATGCCTTTACAAACAACCAAAGTAAGATATTAGACAAATTCAATCTAATTCCTCCACTGTCTCATTAGAACAGAGCCATTTTGAGGGTCCCAGTCCCAGACCTTCAACTTATCCTAACCTGGCCTCATGAGAAGAACCCCCCCCCCATCCTGGTCACGTGGTAGGGATGTTTTGTTTTAATTTTTGTTTTCTTTTTTTTTTTAATTGAAGTGTGATTGATTTACAAAGTTGGGTTCCTTTCTGCTCTACTGTTCCATTTCTTGATTTTGCTCTTATTGCCTGAATCTCGTTGTGTTTTGTTCCATGGCCACTGCTATTTTGGGTCTGTGAAGTCATTTCTTAAGTGAGGAAGTGTGGTCAGACGCGAGAGCCAGCACTCAGGAGCTTCAGCAGCTCCCCTGGAGAACAAGACGCACAGAGTTATCCAGTCTCCTAGCTTTGCTTTCCAGGAGGCATCTGAGATGATTTCAAGGGGGATATGACAGGGTAGCATGGGACCTTTATGCTGGTCTCTGGGGCCACTTGTCAGACTTTCTGAATAGCAGGTCAAGACCCCATGTGGCAGGAAGGTACTCTGCCAGCTTGAAGCACTAAGCCTGGAGGAGAAGGCACACTGGTTCTGAACATCTCTGCAGCTATCAGCCAGCGTGGGCTTGTGACGCTCTCAAACCTCTGCCTGGGCAGGAACTGGTTTCCCTGACCTTAAAGATTGCTCATCAACTGTCCCCACAACAGGGCATCCACTCTAACCTCAGGCCCCAGACACATAAGCAGGGCATCTCCAGCAAGCCCATGCTGGCCCCTCCCCTCCTTCCTGTTCCTGCTATAATTGGGAAAATGTTTTCCTGTCTTAGAAATGCATGGGCACAGAAGATGAATGAGGACTGAGGGCTAAACCCACGATTCCTATTCTACTCGACCCTGTTGTTTATTTTCCAAAGAAACTAAATAATGGATCTAAACTGTTTGCTGTTATTTTAAGGAGCTGCTGATGCCTGATAGACATCTTCGGAAACTTCTATTTAGATTCATGATTCTGCTTCAAATACAACCGTTGTCTCCCCTCTTCCCCCTTCCTTACATTTCTTTTTTTCTTTTGCAAGATCTTTGCAAGGGGAAAAGGCCCTTGTATAGCCAGGAGTTTCAACAATGTTTTCCTTCATCTTGAAGTGGAGTCACCAGCTTTGGGCTGGGACTCTGTTGATGATGTCAGGACATGAACTTCATAGTCACCAGTCCCATCCCTAATTCCAGGGTCTCGAGTGCTCTGATAGTACCTGTTTTTCTCTTTATGCCCTGGATGCAGGAGCTCGACTGATGACAGAGTTAAAATTCTTATCGTTTGATTTGATTCTTATGATTCTTGATTCTTATTACTTTGGGTTTAACTCTCAGACCACGAACATAAGGATGGAGACTCCAAAGGAAAAAATATATATATATGAATTCATTAAAAGTCCAGTATATAATTGTTTGTGACTTCCCGGGTGGTGCTAGTGGTACAGAACCTATCTGCCAGTGCAAGAAATGTAAGAGATGTGGGTTCAATCCCTGGGTCAGGAAGATCCCTTGGAGGAGGAAATGCTAACTCACTTCAGTATTCTTGCCTGGAGAATCCCATGGACAAAGAAGCCTGGCAGGATATGGTCCATAGGATCGCAAAGTCAGACATGACTGAAATGATTTAGCAAGCACGCATACAATTATTTACACAGTTTTGGTGTTTGTAGGGAATTTAGTACTTACTCCAACCTCAAAAAGCTACTGGTGAAGAAACTGAGTGTTAAGTGTTTGCCCAGCTCAAAGTTATCAGATCAGGCGTTGACAGACCTAGCCTGGGACTCAGACATCTCAGCCTAGTGCTCTTGATTCCTGTCTCCCTGGGCTTGTGATTTTTGCAAGAAACGGAGACTTGATGGGCATATTTAGTTATTTGGAGTGTGTATGCTTCCCTGATAGCACAGTTGGTAAAGAACCCACCTGCGATGCTGGAGACCCCAGTTTGATCCTTGGGTTGGGAAGATCCCCTGGAGAAGGGAAAGGCTCCCCTTTCCAGTATTCTGGCCTAGAGAAGTCCACGGGGTTGCAAAGAGTCAGACACAACTGAGTGACTTTCACTTTTGATGCAGACAATCCCTTGATGTGTACTGTGTGCGCTAGACCCTAATGACCACAGTGTTTTGAAGACATGGCCGCTGCCTCCTGGTGGCTAGAAGCTGAGCGGCCCCAGGGCTCACTCGTGGGCCTCCTCCACTCTCTAAAGCAGGGATTCTGAGTCAGGACCTTTTGTGTAACCACCAGAAGACATTTAAAAGAATGCACCCCCAACCACTGAACACAAATCTCTGTGGGGAAGTCAGAGGCACCTGTATTTTGTGCACCCTCCAGAGGAGGACTTGAGGAGGCCCACAGCTCAGAGTCCCAGCTCTGCCACTGCCCGATGATTGATGGGGATGGTTACAGAAACACATGCAGTCTGGCCAGTGAGAGGGAGAGGGCGAGAGTGAGTTTCTGTGGTCGTCTGGAGGAAGTCTCCAGGACAGAGGAAGACTGGTGTTACTCTCTTTCCTAATCTCACCTGGGAGATGACTTGCTTGATGTCTGCATGGAGGGATGTGAAACTAGGATGTCTATATATATGATCTGTTCTGTCTGTCCTGTGTCTTAGCCCTCAGGGCTTCCAGGAATAATAACACAGAATGATCGGTCACATGACACTTAAATCTCTCCCCAGTCATGCACCATAATACTCTGATTCATGTCAAAAGGCAAAATCCAAGAATCCTCCCTTATTCTCTATTTTGTGTTCCAGACCTAACATTGGAAGATAAGTCTGAGAAGGAGGGAGCCGGTGGTTCTCACTCAGAGATGGTCAGCATGAGTCAAAGGCTGTTTGCAGTTTTCTAACCTCTAGGATGAAAGGCTCTCCCATGGAGGAAAGTGAATTTCCCCCCTGATTTGCTTCTTATCTGGTTCACAGGTCAGCACTCTGCTGTTGGGAGACTCCAGTGAAGCTTCTGAACAAGTGGAATGGGTCAGGCTTTTGTCCTGGAAGCCTGATAACGCTGTGGCCAGGCTCCCACCTGCAGGAACCGGGAGGAGAAGATGCCAAAAGGAGCAGGGCAGACTTGGCTCACAGCCACTGAGGTGCCTCCACAGATGGGCTCCCTGCCATCTGTGCTGTCGGTGCCTGGATCAGGGTGGCAGCAGAAGTGAGGGGCGAGAGGGAAACAAAAGGGACCGCAGTGGAAGGAGGCTGGGGAAGTACCTCGAAATAGAGACTGTTTTCAGCCAAGAATCAGCAACCTGTTCTGTCTTGGTGAGTGAGGGTCTCTGGGTCTACTAGGAATAGAGGGCACGTGGGCTCTGGTGCAGACTGGGTATATTTGGTATGATCTGGACTGTCCTAGCTGGGGTTTCCCCTGGAGGAAATGACAGTAAGAAAACAATCACACTTTCATTTTCAGGGCCAGGTATTTTCATATGGAATCAATGGGGGTTGCATCTGACTGCCAGGTATACATTTGCCAGGTATTGGCTTGTTTCAAATTCAATTGAAATGCTTTCTATGGGACATTCACTCACCATGGTGCCTCAGTCCTGGTTTCCTGTTCTATTACCCATCTGCTACCCGCCCCCCAACACACTGGGTCTGACTTTTATCTTATTGCCATTTACATGGGCTCTGTTGCCATCTGATCTCTCTGAGCCCTCTGCCATATTTGTGAGCCCACACAGTGACTGTTGGGGGAAGCGTTGTTAGAAATCCTCCTCTTACAGATGGAGAAGCTGAGACTGATAGAGCTCTGATTTGACTGACGTTTCTGAAATGTTCAGTGTCAGATGCAGGACCTAAACCTTGGAGTAGCAGGCTGAACAGCATTTATTCTTTCAGCCCACATGCAATACAAATTCTGGGACTTCACTGCCCAACCCAATCCACCCCAGTATCCCACTTTCTTTCCCCTGACCCTCTTCTATACACATGCACACACAGAGAGACACAGGCTGTGCTAGCATCCTTGGGCCTGGAAGTACCCTAGTACATCTCTCTTCCTCCTCCTCAGGCCCAAAGAAACTCAGAAACTAAGGGGGAAGATTTGCATCTCTCTAGTAGTTAGTGAAGGGCTTCCCTGGTTACTCAGTGGAAAAGAATCCATCTTCAAATGTAGGAGACACAGGAGATGCAGGTTTGATCTCTGGGTCAGGAAGATCCCCTAGAGCAGGAAACGGGAACCCAATCCAGTAGTCTGCCTGGGAAGTCCCATAGACAGAGGAGCCTGGGGGCTATAGTCCATGGGGTTGCAAACAGTTAGACACAACTGAGCATGCATGCAAGGGGGGTGGGAGTAATTCGTGATATCGAGCATCTTTTCATATACCTGTTGACCATTTTTATGTTGTCTTTGGAGAAATATCCATTCAATTTCTTGGCCTCCTTTTAAATTGAGTTATTTGCAGTGTTGCTATTGCGTTGTAGGAATTCCTCCACTTTCAAGAAACAGTATAGAATGGTGGTTGCTGGGGGTCGGTGGGGAGAGATGGAGGTGCTGTTGAATGGGTAGAAAGTTAGTCATGGGAGCGGAATGCATTTTAGAGATTTACCATGCAACATTGTGCCTCGAGTTAACAATGAAATATGTTCTTAAAAATGTGTTAAGAGGGAGACCACAAGTATTTTGCCACAATAATGATAATAAATAAGGAGAAGAAGAGAGTAAGAGGGGAGCAGATGGGCCTGAGAGGAAGGTGATGGAATTTACACCCTGTTTCTCAGTATCTTCAGACAGACAACAAAAACCTAGACTTGTTTGAATTGGAATCTATATACCCTCTACCCTTCTCCACCTTATTATCACAGATTAAACCAGTGCTGGTGTTTAAGAAAATGTGTCCTGAAAGAAATAAGAGCTGCAAGTGCAGAAAGTTCAACAATGGCTAGATTTGGCATTGAGCTCTCGCCATACTGGTGTGAATATACACATATTTTGGGGATGGTGTTAATGGTTTCAAGAGCCCCTTCAGCTTTAAAATTTGCATGCATGTCCTCTTGGGAGTTCAGTTCACTGGGACCTGTGGCACCTACGCAGGTCATCCAGCAGCAGGTAATGGGCAGTCCTGGCTGATGGAAATTGTGGCTTTGCCCTCTACTGTGCAAAAAGCTGCCGGGCCCAGATTACTTTCTGCACAAGTGTAAACCATGAGCTTGTCATCCTGACCCGTCAGGCTAACGTAGCTCAGAGGTCTGACCTTCCTTACACCCTTGCCAAGTGTTTTCTGTGATGAAAAAAGAATGTGTGTTTACTTCCCTTGGTGAATCATTCTCCCGTACTGAAGGCCAGGGGTTACCTTCTGGATGGCAGTGAAGTGTGGAAAGGCTAAACAGCCACTGGGATGAGGCTTGCTGGGGTCCTGGGTCAGACCCAGTACAGGGCGTCACCCCCTCTTGTTGTCCTTAGGATGGATTCATCTTGAGGGGCTCATGCACAGCAGCATTAGATAAAGCATGGTTTCGGTCTCAGGGCAGATTGTCTGTTCATGTCAGGGACAAATTGTACATCACTCTGCCCCGGCTTTTCTCCTGCTCTGACTTGGATGTTGGACCACCCCTCCCGCCTCCTTGTTTGACAGCTCTTGCAGGTGAGAGTGAAAGCAGAATTGCTGTTGTTTCATCGTGAGGTTGTGTCTGACTCTTTTGCGACCCCATGGACTATAGCTTGTTTGGATCCCTCTGTCCATAGAATTCTCAAGACAGGAATACTGGAGTGGGTTGCCGCTTCCTTCTTCAGGGGATCTTCACGACCAGGGCTCAAATCCATGTCACTTGCGTTGTCAGGAGGCTTCTTTACCACTGAGCCACTGAGGAAGACCAGAAGTAGCAAGAGACCCTCAAATACTTGAGGAGGAGATAAGATGGCTTTCCCGGTGTTCCAGCATCTTCCTGCCTCCCCCAGGAGTGTCTCATGACTCCTGTGGGGAACTGACTGGGCCCAGCCGAGGGGCTCAGCCAGGGTGTGGACTGTGAGGATGAAAGGATGGCGTTTTCTCGACAGGATGTGAGAGGAGAGACCAGGAACCAGAAACAGTCTGGCACCAAGGAGCGACCTAAAGACGGAGTGGATTTGGAAGGAAGTCCAGTCAAGAATAAAGATGTGTGTTCATCTGGGAACCGGAAGCAGAAGTGAGTTCCGATTAGACAGAGGGGCGCTTGCGCAGCAGATAATGGATGAGAGAGAGTCTGTGGAGCCTCGATTGCCATCTAATGGCGGCACAGTTCCGCCTTGGCTCCCGTTAGTGCAGCGTGGCTCCCACTCCTTCCCGCACGAAGCCCCCTCCCTCAGCTCCAGCCACACGGACACCTTTCAACCTTACCGCCTCTCACCCCCAGCCCTGCCGGTTCTTCGCATCCTCTCTTCTCTCTTCCGGGAACATGCTAAACCCAACCTCATGACTTGGCTACTCACCGTCTTCATTTCACTTCTTCTAGAAGCTTCCCTGACCACCACCCCCTCCTCAGTTTTGGTTAGATGTGTCCTGCTTGTGCCCTGATAACTCCGATACCTTTTCTGTTCCAGGGTTATCAGGTCTCTCTTAAAAAAAAAAAAAAAATTTATTGCACAAAGATTGATACCCAGTGTTATGTTAATCTCTGCTGTACACTGAAGTGTTATATATCTGTATACATTCAGTTATACATCTATATACATTCTTTTCCATTATGGTTTATCATAGGATATTCAATAGCTTGTCAAGCCTCTTTACAGCTGTTTTATTAATTTTTATTGGAGTCAGGAAGATTCCCCTGGAGAAGGAAATGGCAACCCACCTCAGTGTTCTTGCCTGGGAAATCCCATGGACAGAGGAGCCTGGTGGACTACAGTCCATTTGGTTGAAAAAGGTAGGGCATGACCGAGTGACTAGCACTTATACATAGTATCAAATACTGTTTATTCACTGTTATTCTCTGGCAGTAGACTGTAAGGAACAGGAAAGCAAGAGGCTATGTCTGTATCGATTCTAGCCTCTCCAGTACCTAGACTAGTACTTGCCACCAGTAAATTACAAACACATTTTTATTTCTTCTTCTGAGGCAGTTTATTTCCCCTGCCCCAGACAGCACACCAAACATGGTTTTGGACAAGACAGATCAACTTTATCGCTATCCATGATCCTGCTATTGTCCGAAGGAGTTAGTCTTGTCTCCTCCGCAGTCCAGAAGACCCTTGAGGACAGAAGCTGTGTGTTCTGTTCATCTCTCTCTCTCTTCCTCCAGGGGCTACCTCCCTCTTGAAAGTCCGGCAGAGCACTGAACTTACACTAGATGCTCAATAAAAAGTGGTAATTGATTGCAGTGCTTGACTATTAGAAGGAAGGTATTACCTCTACTTTAAGGGATAAAACAATTTGCTTCAAACTTGTCTGAGTGTTTGGAATCAGACAAGAGTCCTCTTTAAAACAGGAAAATAGGACTTTAATAGGTCTTATTAGAAAATAAAGAGGGTCTCGCTCTCTTTCTTTCCTAGAGAAGATGAAGCAGGCGTTTTGTTCGGTTGGAGATGCTGTCTGGAGCAAACAACCCTCGGGACTTGAGTGGGATGATTTGGCCACTGGAGGGCCCTTACATTTTTCCACGGAATGCAATTGAAACCTATTCAGAGTGACTAAGTAATTAATGCCATGTTTTACCAAGTGTGCTCCCAGTTCCTCTCACAACTTTTTGAAAATGCAGAATTTCAAGAAGAGCAGACTTAATTTACTGCGTGTTTTGCTTCTTCAACAAAAACATGAGATGAATAATTTCCCCACATCATGGCTTTACATTTCTCCATAAATAGGGCATCTGTTAACACGGATTATTATGTATGCAATGCTAAAGTGATTAGGCTCAAACGCTCACCCCCAAAGCTAACTTTTTAAAAGGAATGACTCATTAAAAAATGAAAATGAGAATCAAGGGAGAAAAAGATACTAAGGGATAAGCCTGAGAGGGTGAGAAGTTAGGAAGAAGTGTGAAATTTTGGAGTCAGATGAATACCAATTGTTTAGTAGCATTTATCATGAACCTACTATGTGTTAAGCACTGAGTAAGTTAGTAGGCATACAAATAGCAGCTAATAACAGTAACAGTAGCAGCCTCGCTCGGTAAAGTTCAGGATTCTGACTTGTTGACAACTAATCCTAGAACCCTAGATCAGAGCCTGACCTGCAGTAGGTATGCAGTAATATTAACTCTACAGGGAATTTTTTTTAATTTACTTTTAATTGAAAGATAGTGCCTCGCATTGGTGTCTACCAAACATCAACATGAATCAGCCATAGGTTTACCCACGTCCTCTTCCACTTGAACATCCCTCCCACCTCCCTCTCCATCCCACCCCTCTAGGTTGTAACTGAGCCCTAGTTTGAGTTTACAGGGAATGGTTTTTACTCAAGTAACTTTTTGTTGTGCTGAGTCCTTGTTGCAGTGTGACCTAGTCTCCAGTTGCAGTGAACCAGCCTCTCATCACGCTGGCTCCTCCTGTTGCAGAGCACAGGCTGTGGGATGAATGGGCGCAGGCGCTGTGGTTCATGGGCTCTTGACTGCAGGCTCAATAGTTGCAGTGCATGAGCTTGGGTGCTCCATGGCACGTGGGATCTTCCCGGACCAGGGAGCAAACCCTGCGTTGGCAGGTGGTTTCTTTAAAACTGAGCCACCAAGGAAGCCCTACAGGAACTATTAATGAACATCTCATACATGCCTTGGATTGTTTTAAGAACTTTACATATGTTGCAATTTTTAATCCTTATGATACTATAAGATCAGAAGTAGCACACCCCTAATTTTACAGATGAGGAAATTGAAGCCAAGTGGGATTAAGTTGCCTGAGGTCACTAGCGATGGAACAAAAATCCAAATCTGTCTGACATCAAGTCTGATGTAAAAATGTGCCTCCAATCATTAAACTGTGCTCTGGAAAGATAATATTTCTGCAATCTGGGTGTTCACACCTAGGGCTGGAAATAAATGTGCAAGCAAGTAGCCAAAATATAAGTAGTACTACTGGAGAAAGACACTTCTATTGTCTGCCTAGAACTTCTGGAAAAGCTTCACATAGGAGTTATCAGTTGATCTGGTTCATAAGAGGATGTCAGTAGAGACATAGCTAACCTCCAAGGTGATATAGGCCTTTGTTTTCATGGTAATTTGGGATGATCTGTTATGAGACAAACACTTCTCTATCTTGTTTTTGCTGCTGAGGTGGGACTTCCAAGGTGGCAGTAGTGACAAAGAACCTGCTTGTCAAAGCAGGAGATGCAGGGGATGCTGGTTCAATCCCTGGGTCAGGAAGATCCCCTGGAGGAGTAAATGGCATTCTTCAATATTCTTGCCTGGAGAAGCCCATGGACAGAGGAGCATGGCTGGCTACAGTCCACGAGGCTGCAGAGTCAGATACAACTGAAGCGACTTAGCATAGCATCAGTTCAGTTCAGTCACTCAGTTGTGTCTGACTCTTTGCAACTCCACAGACTGCAACATGCTAGACTTCTCTGTCCATCACCAGCTCTCAGAGCTTGTTCAAGCTCATATCCATTGAGTTGATGATGCCATCCAAACTTCTCATCCTGTGGTGTCCCCTTTTCCTTCTGCCTTCAATCTTTCCCTTCTGCCTTCAATCTTTCCCAACACTGGGATCTTTTCTGATGAGTCAGTTCTTCACATCAGGTGGCCAAAATATTGGAGCTTCAGCTTCAGCATCAGTTCTTCCAATGAATAGCATAACATAGCATGTGATAAGCAAGCTTCTTTCAAAGTGTCATAAAGAGAAGCTATGGATACTGTTAACTATTTTGAAGTACAGTATACATATTTCATGGTGCATATGTAGCAAGGAGTACAGTAAATGAATCTTCAGAAACTGACCATAGAACAAGAAACACAACCATACCTTCATCCCAGGAACCTCTTCAATGCCCTATATTAGCTTCCTAGGGCAGCTGTTATAAATTTCCAAGACATAGCTGGCTTGAAACAACAGAAATTTATTTCCCCACAGTTCTGGAGGCCAGAAGTCTGAAATCAAGGTGTCAGCATGGTTAGCGTCTTCTGGGGCTCTGAGGCAGAATCCAGTCCATGCCTTTCCTGGCTTCTGGTGCTGGTCAGCTATCCTTGATGTTGCTGATTGTGTAGGCGTATCATTCCAACCTCTGTCTCCACCTTGATGCGGCCTTTCCTTTTGTGTGCCTTGAATCCACATCTCCTCTCTAAGGACAACATCCGTTGGGTTTAGGGCCCCCCTAATCCAGGATGGGGCTTCCCAGGTGGTGCTAGTGGTAAAGAACCTGCTTGCCAAAGCAGGAGAGACAGTGGGTGCTGGTTTGACCCCTGTGTTTGGGAAGATCAAACACAGTGCGATCTTGTGTTGGGAAGAATCCCCTGGAAGAGTAAATGGCAACCCACTCCATGTTCTTGCCTGGAGAATCCCATATACAGAGGAGCCTGGTGGACTACAGTCCATGGGGTCACAAGGAATTGGACACAACTGAAGTGACTAACACAATTGTACACAATCCAGGATGATCTGATCTTGAGATCCTTAGTTAAAACTCCAGAGACCCCATCTCCAAATAAGCTTACATTCACAAGTGTTGGGGTAAGGACGTGGGCATTCATTTCTGGGATGCAGTTTAACTCGCTAGAGATCTCTAGCCACACCTTCCCCAAGGGCAACACTATCAAGCTGTCCTGGTTTTTAATAGCTTTCCCTTTTTGTTTTGTTTTTTACTTCGCATAAAAGGAATCATAAAGTTTGTACTGTTTGTACTTGGCTTTTTTCCCTCAAAATTATATTTGTGAAATTCATTCACATTATCACCTATAGCTTTAGAAAATTCATTATCATGGCTGTATAGTATTTCCTTGTGTGAACATAACATAGTTTATCCATTATACGATTAGATATTTAAGCAGTTTTCTTTGGTGCTATTCGAAATAATGCTGCTATAACACCTTTGTACATTTTTTAAGGTGAACTTATACACTGATTTATATTGGGTATGTATTCGGGGAGAAATTGCTAGGTCATAGGGTATATGATGATCAGCTTTAGAACTGCCAAACAGTTTTCCAGGGATGAGAGGTGGATACAGATGGGGTAGAGGGGAGAACCATAAATGGTGCCTACAGACCCTGGCAGATCCTGAATGTGTTGTGTGGGAGAAAGGGAGTTTGTCAGTGATGACTTCCTTATTTCCAAAATCTCTAGGATGCTGTGTCCAGGGCAGTGGTACTGGGGGTGAACTTAGCTTACCGTTTTCACACCTACACTCTGGATGGGTTGTGTTCAGATTAGTATGTATGTTGTCCTGCTGAATTTGTGAAAGGATTTTGCTCTGGGACACTGCAAACATCTTATCACCAATGTGTGCATCTCTCAGCATTGGACAAACAGCCCTGAGACTACCTGGAAATGTGCCCCCACCTCTGTATTTTTACACATCAGGGTGCAGAGGAAAGTGCATCCAGACTCATTAAACCAACATTTGAGAATGCATTATAAAACAAAATCTCAGCACAGTGTTATTTTGATCACAAGCATGTCAAAGGAATTAGGACAGTCTGGAAAAGGAACCACTTGATCTGACTATAGGGCTGGCAGGGAGAATGATGGTGGGGAACATTTCAACTGGGCTTTGACAGGTGAGTAGGAGTTCTCAGCAGGACAAAGAGCTAGGGAATTGAGGCTGGAGAGGGGACTTGACGATGGTCAGGAAGGTAGAAGGTCATTCCCAGGGGAGGAAATAGCATATGCAAAGACACCAAGGAATGAAAAATAATAGCCCAAAGATAAATTTTGTGCTCTTCTGGTGTACTGAGTCCTGGGCTAACCATTGGACTGGGTCTAGGCTGCCTCATTGGACTTTCTCTACAACTCATCAAAGTGGGTGCATTTATTATTTGCATTTTGCAGATGAGAACAAATGGAGCTGAAAGAAGTCAAGCTTTTCCATGCAAGGACGCGCAGCTGGAGACAGGGGAGGAGTTCTGCCTCCAGAGCTGAGGGTTTGAAGCACTGTGAGCTCCCTCACCTCTGAGAAAGAAGTTGGGCATGGTGTGGACACTGACGCAGGCAGCTTACATCTTATTCACAGCGACATCATGGCTGGTGGCCACTTCATCCTCAGCCATGGCTCTGGACAGCAGACCGTACTGCAAAAAGCCCCTTCCCATCCATGCCCAGAGAAATAGGAGTGTCATGTTAAGACTTTGAAAAATGCTGGTGACATTTGCCTGCCTATGTTGGTTCTTGAGAATAAAAATGTCCTTCCCTGACCCCCTCATTTAACCCCTTCTCTTGGGCACAGCATCCCTCAATTTTGCCTCTGCTCCATTTTTTTTCCTCTTTGAAGATGCATCAGGTCTCAAGTTCAGCTTAATCCAACTGCTAGATGTATTATTCATTTCTATGCTTTAATGATGTGATAAGGTTTCTGGAAATAGGAAAAGGCTCATTAAACTGTCATCTGAATATAGATCACACCTAAATTCTAAGGAAGACAAAGTCTGCCAGTCGAGCATGCCTTTGCCTTCTCAACACAGCTCTCTGCAAACCGGGAAGGCAGGATGAAGCTTTTCGAAGACAGGATCCTCCAGATTACCATGTTTTCATGATTTATTCTGTAATTGATAACTCATAAACAGAACGAAGCTTCAGGGAGACAGAGAATGAATATAGGCCAAATGAAGAGGGAATCGGGTTTTTTGGACGGTGAGCTATGCGTCTGTCTGTGTCTGTGACCGGTGCTTGGTCAGACAGGCTCCGTTTGAGGTATAGGACGGTATGAGGATTTTAATTTGACTCACGTGGCTTAGAACACGGCGTCACCCCTGGCCGCATAAATTCATTGAGAGTATAACTTGTCTACAGCTTTCCCTCTCTGCGTGCCTTTAGGTTTGAGTAGATGCTAGAAAACACAAGAATATAGAAGAATCCAGTGTCAGATGCTATAAATTTCTCCCTCTCTCAATCTATAGGGCTTCAGAAAGTAATGGGTTAACATTGAGGCTCGTTTTGTTCCAGACCCTGGTCTAAGCACTCAGCACACATTTCCTCATCTGATTCTTATCTGGTTCTATGAGACAGGTCAGCTTCGCCCTGAGATGCAGATGAGAGAAGCCTATACCTGGACTCCCTGCCTCAGTGGGTCTGTTTTGGCTCCCCTCCAGGTGCGTCCCTACCCTGAGGGTAAGAAGCTGCTCTTTGAGGACTAGAAGACATACTTACCAGGCACCTGGGACCTTGGTTTTATTTCCTAATATCCTTGAGTTAAGCTGCGGTTCTGAGCAGACCTTGTACCTGGATCTGGCCCTGCTGTTGGGGCTCTTTACAGTATGATCCTGTCCCCAATCCAGGATTGGCCTCTGTGTGGCTGATGGACACAAGGGGTGTTTTGTGCAAGCTGGGCCATCAGCAAACTTACTTCCATTTGACCTGCAGTGTGGATGGAGCCAGGGGTGGGAAGGGAAAGGGAGGAGGGTGAGCCATGAGCAGAAGTCTGGGACACAGTCTCCCCTACAGCCTCTTATTTCAGCAAGGACCTCCTAGGAGTCAGAGAATTCTGAACTCAGGCCTTGGGCTTCCGGGTCATTATAAACATGCATTTGTCAAGGCGGGAGGATCAAACATGCTTTATTCAGAAATTTGTTAGCTTAGTTTTTATTTCAGTGTATTTTGACACATGGTTTAGAAGCTGCCACCTGTACTTTTCCTCTGTACCCCCTAAATGTTAGGGGTGGGCTCTATAGGGAGGTGAACCTCCACACTTTTGAATGGGATTTAGAGAGTTTAGGCACTTGCTAGTAAGAGCTGAAGTCAGAATTTGAGTAGAGCATTCCTACCGCAGCATCTGCACACTCAGCCGGTATTTGGTTCTTCCTCAGGAGAGTGGGCGCCCTGGGGAGGTGCCAAGCCAGCTAATATCCTGATGTGATTAGAACCACTAGGCATACACCAACAGCCTGCCTCTGCTGCTAGGCTCCAGGGGAAGTGGCATGTCCCCTGAGGCCTCTGGTAGGTGAGTAGACTGTGCATGGGAGGAAATGGACCACGGGAGAACCAGAGATGTTGGAGACAAGAAGATCTGCTTGAACCACATTATCAGGGCCCTTGCCAAAAAGCGGTTTGTTGCAAATCAGTAAGTTGTATCTGACTCGTTGTGACCCCATGGACTGCAGCACGCCAGGCCTCCTTGTCCTTCACTATCTCCTGAAGTCTGCTCAGGTTCATGTCCATTGAATCGGTGATAGTATTTCATCCTCCATGGAGGAAGGAATGGCAAGCCACTCCAGTAATCTTGCTATGAGAGCCCTGTGAACAGTATGACAAGGGAAAAAACTGTAACCTGACTTTAATCAGGAGGAAACAGACAAATTTGGCAAATCAAGAACAAAGTAAAACAAATATCATATATTAACACATACATGTGGCGTCTAGAAACACTGGTGCAGATGAAATTATTTGCAGAGCTAGAATAGAGACTCAGAGGTAGAGAACAGACACATAGACACTGCAGCTGGGGGTGGGATGAACTGAGAGAGAAGCATGGATATATACACACCACCATGTGTGAAATAGACAGCTGGGAGGGAAATGCTATGCAGCACAGGAGCCCAGCTCGTGATCTGTGATGACCTAGAGGGGTGGGGTGGGGGTGGGGGT